>JAGDYQ010000317.1:389717-649717 GCA_021962125.1 Bulinus truncatus
CGTCACTGTTGACGGAGATCAAACAGCTCCACGAGGAGCGTGAGCAGCTCACCCGCATCATCCGGAGCCACGCCAGCGTGTGTCCGTTGACGCCCCGCCAGAGTCCGCTCACCATCATCCGCGAGAGCCCCCTGCCGGGCGTTATCAGGGAGTCCCCGCTCACTCTGCCGCTCAGCGCCGCGGCGTCGATCCTCGCCAGGAGTCCCGTGATGGGGAAGAGCCCCGTGGTCGTCCAGAGCCCCGTCCTGCTGGTGCCGCCCACGAGAGAGAGCCCGGTGCCGCTGCTCATACTCAACCCCACTAGGGAGAGCCCCATCCCGGGGTGTGTAATACCCAGCAGCCCGATCCCGATGACCGGCAGACCAAGAAAAAGTCCAGTATCGATACTGCGGATCAACCAATCTCCGATTCCCGGCGAGAAGTTCGGAGACAAAAGTCCGATACCATTCGGCTCTCCGCCCAAACAGAGCAAGCACTCGATACCTCCCCGTCTCAATTTGGCAGGGCCGAAGCCCGTAGTCCCCATCCTCCCGAAACCAGCAGCAGCCAACAGCACCCCGTCTCCTAAAACGCCCCTGGGTGTGGCCATGAGTCCTCTGCCCACGGCACCGAGCCCCGTCTCGGCGGGAGGCAGGGCCTTGCACATGAGCCCGGTGTTCTTCGCCGAGGGCTGCTTCACCAGATCCGGACGAACTCGGCAGATCAGCCAGAGTCCCATCTCGGTGACGGACAGCAGCAACAGCTCCACCCCGGCAAGGATCACACAGCAGAGCCCGGTCTTCTTCGGGGACAGGGCGCCCAGCACGTCAGCGCTGGCCGCTGGTCAGTTTCTTCAGCCTTCTTCGGCCTCGTCGACGTCGTCGAGCTCCTCCCTGGCGTCCATGCTGCGCCAGGAGAGCCCTCTGTCCATCATAAGCAATAGCAGCGTCTTCTCCAACAACAGCACCGTCTTTGTAGGCAGCAGCAGCAGCAGTAGCAGCAGCAGCAGCAACAGCAGCTCACTGAACTCCCTCAACAGTGGCTTGGTGGTGGACAGCACCAACAGCCTCCACAGTAATAACAATAATCATAATAATAATAACATTAACAACAACAGCGGCAACAACAGTAACATGGCCAACAACATGTTCGCCAACATCAACACCCAGCTCAAGCCACCCGTGTTCATGGGCGGCTCCTCTCAAAGTGCTGCACGCGAGCCACACGACGACGTGCTTTGTCTCGAAGACATCGAAAGAAGCGCCACCGGGGTGGAGGCCAGGGACGACTTGATCGATTTCATCGACATTCAAGCTCTTTTGGAACTGAGTGGGGACCAGGGCGGAGCCAACGCCAACGACCCCACCCGGCAGGGCCAGCACGACGCCGCTGCGAGCTCTCTGAACGTGAGTCAAACGAGAAATAACTTCGACACGCTGAGCATGAACCACATAGAGGACTCTATGATGGAAGACGGCGCTGTGCATAACGCTAATGTGGACTCGGACATTGGACAAATGCCCGGTGTGGATGGATGCCAGTCCATCTGCTCTCATGATAATTTTCTTCAGAGTCCAGGATTCGAGCGACAGACGCATGCGAACACGATGAACAGACTGACCCAGAGCCTGTTATCGTTTGACCAGAACTTAACAGAACTGTCTCAGAACGAAGTTTCGTTTAACTCTCAGGGTAACAACGGCGGTCAGAATGACGATTTCATTAGCCCACTGGCCACCGGTCAACATGGCTGTGAGGTTAAAATGGACAACTGCAATGCCTCAGGCATGCGCCAGGATTTGAACTCTGGCATGGATGCTAGAAGGCAAACAACCTGCGGGTTCGGCGGGCAGCAGGACAGCGCCTTCAGGGGTGGAACGACGTTGGATCAGGACCTTTCCTCCCTCAGAGACTACTTCAAGCCCCACCACGAGAACCTGCTCAACCCTCAGACACTCATCGCCCTTCAGAACAGCCTGCGGGAACTCCTCAACGCACAAAACCGGCTGGCCCAGTGCAACGGCGTGAACGGCTCGTCCGCTCCGGACGACGGAAGGCGAATCAACGACGCCAACAACGTTGGCGCCGGCTCCCTGTCTTCTGCCACCACCAACAACGACGGCAACGTCCTGACCGGCGCGGGCAGCAGCCTCGCCAATAACAATTTCCTCAGCCAACTGGCCGGCAACGGCCCTGGTAATGACGATCACGGCGACAGCGACTTCATGAACCTGCAGAGCTCCTTCTCCTTGGACCTCTTGATGCCCTCCCCGGGGATGTGCAGCGCCGGGTCGGACTCTCGGTTCTCTCAAGCCGGAAACCAGTACTCATAACATGTGTGCACTAAGTACTCACATCCACCTGCGCACATTCACTCTCGGTCAGGCCCCTGCACTGGCTGAAGTTTCTATTTTTTTTTTTTTTGTAAATCTAGAGTGATCCAAACTCCACTTAATTCCAAGCCAGTACTCGACCCACATCTCAGACTCGATTCCCCGTATCGATTCAAGTATTACCGTCGCCCAGACGTGCCCGATTCGATTCTACTGAGTCCACATACACTACAATAACCCAGAAGAGAGGGAAAAGAAAAATAACAGATTAATAAATTTGTCTCATCACCTGTGACAGGCTCGCGCAACTTTAGTTCCTGTAACCACGTTTGTACAGTTCAAAAGTGTTTTACATATAACAACATTACTTGTTTGTTTCTTCCTTTTGGCTCTACAGCCCATTTAGGGCCCTGGCCTACTTGTTTGTTTAGCCCAGTTATATTTCTCAATGATCGCATGTTTTTTAATTTGTTAAATATTCTTTCATCACAATGTTTTGTATATTAGCTATTTCTTTATTTTAAAAAAAGCAAAAACGCCACCCACTTGCTAATCAATCTTACGTGTGACAGATTACTACTGACTGTAATCAAATTGGGTTTTTCTTAATTTAGTTTCGCATTTTACTTTTTCCTATTCTCTTTTGTAAAAATGCCACACCCCCCAATTTTCCCGGAAATTTCCCTTTTTCTGTATTTATATCACTGCGCCCTGATCAGTGTTCTATATATACATGTATTATACATAATTTGTATAAATCATTTAAAAAACAAAAAACATTTGAGTTACCTCGCCTCAGGATGTACCGAGATTTATGAAGTAAGTTATATTTTCTCAACTCTGTGTTCTTTAAAACTAAACTCAGGTTCAAAGGGCAGATGCCAAAGAATCAATGATAGTTGATTTTTTTTATTTTGTTTCAATATTTTTCGTTACGTTGCCTTGAGTACATCAGTTTTGAATCAATGCTGTAAGACAGTGGTTCAAAATTTTTTACGATTTGCGACCCACTTTATAGAAGTGGGGGGAGGGGGGGGAAGATAAATTTAAAAAAAAAATAAGAAGAAAAGCTGAAATTAATTGTATAAATATTTTTTTCTGGATTCAGTAATTATCATTTTGGATGACCCACTTTAAATCAGCCCCTGACCCACAATTTTGAGAATCATTGAAGCTCTTGCTGTACACAACAAATACATGTACTGGCAACAACAAGCTCTGTTCTTTGTCTGATAATGCTCTATATGTATTTGAAATAATGATTTAGTTGCACTTATTACTGATGTTTGTTTTATGTATATTATTTCCAACCCCCACCCACCACCTTTCCTCCCTTTTATATATATTTTGTTAACTGCAATGTTTAATTGACTGTCAAATCCCATGTATTGAAATTCTTAAACTAGGAAATGGACCATAACTCTTTATGTTTCGATGCAAAGTGCTACGAGTTATCCGAGTTATTCAAGTCATGTGACATTAGACGTGCGGAACCCCATTCGTTACGTCTGCAAAACACGTAAAAATGGCTGTCACTATAATTATAATGTGTTTTTTTTTTTGTATGATTAAAATTATTTGATTTAGAGAAAATAGAATAAAACAACTAACAAATGTCACAAACAAACAAACAGTATCTTATTACGTGTCACAAAATGGCTTTCAAAATATCTGAATTATTTATCGCCAGGAATATAATCAAATAAATCAATAACTTTTTCGGTATATTTTTTTAAATCTATAAATTGATACGAAGTTGTTTGGGTCTTATTTTACACCTGACTTTCTCCCCCCCCCCCCCACCTTTTTAAAAAAAAAATTCTATTATTAATATTCTTCAAAAACAAATACTAAAAATTATCTACTTATTATAATTGTATCAATTAACTTGAATCAGTAAGTTTATTGCGAGTTAATCGAACACGTAAACAAAGAGATCCGTGTGCTTTTTAATTTTTCAATTTTTGTTTATTTTTCTTTTATGACCTATTTGTGTTAGAGATTATTTGCTAAAACTCAAATTCAACATTTTTATTTTTTATGCCGTTACCTGCTCTGTTAACATGTCAATGTAATTTTTTTTAAATGACATAATATGTTCTTTTATTTGGTCTGACAAAAAATAGATTTGTTCAGTATATTTCATATTCTAATCTCCCCTTTGATACTTAAAATAGAGTTGTCTTGCATTGCATGAGAATGTTCACGTTTGTACCAATAAGTCACTTCACTTTTTTTAGCTCAATTTATATATTTATATTTTTTTTATAATTATTATTATGTTTTGACAACTGAAACTATTTCGTTTCACAGGATTTGACTTGTCAAAATTTTATACTTTTCCTGTTAGATCAACCGTGTCATTTAATTGTTCCAACGTCACCGTATAAAAAAAAAGGCGAAATCTGATGACGTCATTTGTTCAACATTGATTCCAGAAACCATCATTAAAAAAATTTTTTTTTAGTCTATTTAAAGATTGTTTTGTTTTTACGACACTAAGTAGTTTGTTACATTCACCCATGCTGATGTTAACTTCAACTTAATTTTTAATATATATTTTGTATGCTTTTTTAAATCTGTGTTTCTCATTATTTGATAATTCTATACAATACATTTTTTGTTAATAATACTGTTAATTTTTTTTTTTTTCAATTAAGATTTTATGTAAGCAAAACGATAAGACAAGAATAATTTGAAACCACCCATAGCTTTAAAATAAAAACCTGTTCAGTGTGACATTTTGTACAACACAAATTGTGATCAATGATTCGTTCTAATTCTCTGGTTCCATTGATTTCGCTTTATTTGTTCTATTGTTTAATATTTGTTTTTTAAAAACCTCAAATGATGTCGCTAAAAGCAATCCGGTAGTATAATTAGGTGGGGGTGGGGGGGGGCAGAGGAAGGGTGAAGTAGGGCTGACCGACCCAGGAGGAACTCACTTTGCCACTGAAAAGTTCGGCATTTTCACAATTTGGTATTTGGGGGGGGGGGGTTACGCACGTGGAAGGGGCGTTTTTTTTTTAGAGTCTGTCCCGTGCGCCACTAACGTTGACTAAATCACTGTAACAATTAAACTAAATGCTGTAACAATTACAGCTAAACGCTGTAACAATTAAACTAAACGCTGTAACAATTAAACTAAACGTTGTAACAATTACAACTAAACGCTGTAACGATTACAACAAAACGCTGTGACGCTCATTGTCAGTTTTGTCATTTGATTATGTCACAATGTCAGATTATGAATTCTTATGTCATTCGCACTGATTTTTTTTTGTGTGTGTTATGTTTCCAAATGCTGATGTCATGGCATGTCCTCCTGCGTGTATGTATCCATGCCATTGTATGTCATCTCAACGTACGCCCCTGATATCATGTCATCCTGGAATTCTTATGTTTGATCGTCTCCGTTGTCTCTATGTTTTTTAATGTTACAGTTACACTTCCAGCAGCGTTAAGCCAGTGATTAAGAGACGAATGCTATTTGCGACCCACTAAGAAACCTTGTTTGGTTTTCCCGACTCACCCCCCTCCCCAACCCTCCACTGTTGTATTATTTTTTTACTTTCGATTTAACGCAGAACCCAAATCGCTATTATATATATTATTATGTATGTCATTTAGTTCTTCTCCTGTTATCTTTCTTGGCTTACATTTCTGTGATAAACGCTTTAAGTTCATATTTTTTTCTTCTTAACTTGTAATTATAATTAAGACAAAATTTGTTTCGCTCAGTTACTATTGATTAGTTTGAGATACTTTACATTCTTATAGATTGCTAATTATTCAATGTCAAACTCGAATCATTGTCGAAATATTGAATTTTTGTATTGATTAGTGTGTTCGACAATGTGTTGATTAGTGTTTTGATCAGTGTTTTGATCAGTGTATTGATTAGTGTGTTGATCAGTGTGTTGATCAGTGTGTTGACCAGTGTATTGATCAGTGTGTTGATCAGTCTATTGATCAGCCTTTTGATCAGTGTGTTGACCAGTGTATTGATTAGTGTGTTGATCAGTGTGTTGATCAGTGTATTGATAAGTGTGTTGATCAGTGTGTTGATCAGTGTATTGATCAGTGTGTTGATCAGTGTGTTGATCAGTCTATTGATCAGCCTGTTGATCAGTGTGTTGATCAGTCTATTGAATCAAATTGTAGCAGTACAGTAGACCCTCAAGTATCTAGCAGGATATCTGAAAATTACAACAGGCCTGAACAATTTAAGTAATCATTCGCTGATCCACCGGCGCTACTCTCCCTTAAATCTTATTTGGATTCAAAAACATGATCTATTTCATTCGGAGTCCGGATGGTTTTTGAGCCGGATAGCTCAGATTTTACTATTTTTAATTACTCACAAAATTAGCTTCGCCTATTACTGCTTTGTGGATCTATCTTAAATTTTAACAGCTTCATTTTTTTTTCTCAAAGAATTGTTATTATAATATACAACTGTTGAAACTAAGAATTCGTTTTCTTTTGCTGACTTAATTAAATTTGAAATGGCGTCATTGAATTTTGTGATGTATACCAAACACAATTGATTTTCTGGTCAAACAATTATATATATATATATATATATATAGATATATATTTTTTTTTATTTGTGTGTTTCATATTTTTATTTAACTTAGGCCAAACTTTGCTGAACTGACCAATTTTTTTTTTCCCCAAACTGATCTTTTTTGTTTGTTTATGTTTTTATTTAAATTTTTCACTTTATTTCCAAATGTGCCGTGTAGTGAGTGTGCCCACGGCTCCAACAACAATTTTTTTTTTTGTAACGTAAAAAAAAAACAAACGAAAAAAAATCTGGCCATGACTCAACCTGTTGGACTCCCCTTCCACACATTCCCTCCCCCCCCCCCCCGTCCCTCCGCAGTTATCCCTCTCTGTATCGTCAGACAGTGAATCAGCTTTTCACTCTGTACAACTAATGTTTCAGTTCTGTCGTCTGCTGAATCTCCGCGTCTAATCTCCAATTCAAGCGCATTGTAAATCACTTTGATACTTATCTGTAATAAACAATTTTCATTCTAATATGTCTCTAGCTTAGGATTAATTTAATATGAAAAAAAAAAGAAATAAGACATTTGGTTTAGTTTTAATATATATATATATATATATATATATATATATATATATATATATATATATATATATATATATATATATATATATGTCAGTTATTTGAACAAGTAATTGATTCTTTTCCATACGTTTTCAATTACCTGGTTTGTGTTTAACGTGTAGCTCTTTTTTTGTTTATGTGCTATAACAAAATATAGATTTGATTCATTGTACATTTTGTGCTTGTTAGGCTTTGTAATTGTTGAGGTGTTTTTTTTCTTTTCCATCTCGGTTTTAACATGGCTGGAGACGAACGGTAACTAGACATTCTTATATTTTGATGAATTTCCTCCCTTTGCGTTCGCACAAATCTTAAATAAGTCATGGGTTCTAACTCCAACCCCACGACACAAAAGTTTATTTTAACGTCACAAAGGCTTGTGAACTGTATTTTTTGCAAATATAATTAATTCATTGAAATATTTTTTTAAACACTATTTTAATATATTTAAGACATCGATTCTTTGAAAAAACATTTATTATGTTTGTAACCAACAATATGTATGTAAATACGTTATTATCTGAGACTGCAGAGTGTCTTGAATGAAAGAAGTAACATAATCAGTTGCTGTTATTTTTGTTGGTGAGGTCTAAGACAACCGTCACAGGCTCTGAGTCTATATGGGAACAAGCGATATGTACGATGCAGTAAGGTACCTGGACTACACTTACGGCCCTCGACCCCCTCTCGTGGCCCTTCAAGGCCGCCCCTGTCCACACACCATTCTTTTTGATTATCGTGCTTCAGAGCCGCATGTAGGATTTTGGGGGCCCCCAGATAAATGTATGCGTTGGGGACTTTACAGAATCAGATAAAAGGGAGGGTTGGGCAGCTTAGGGATGTGCTCTCTCTCTCTCTCACAATGGCATGTGACGACGACGAGCAGTAGTAACTCACTAGAAAAGTCCGCCGAAGAGTGTAGCCAGATTGGAGGTTTTATTACACTTTAGTAGGTGTCCATAGAAATTTAGTGGAATTGGCAGCTTTTAAAGCTTATGTGATAAGCCGTGTTAGGATTAAGCATTAAATATATCTATCTATCTATCCATCTATCCATCTATCCATCTATCTATCTATTTATCTAACTATCAATCTATCTATCCATCCATCCATCTATCTATCTATCTATATATATATATATATATATATATATATCCATTTATCTATCTATCTATCCATTTATCTATCTATCTATCTATCTATCTATCTATTTATCTATCTATCTATATATCTATCCATCTATCTATCTATCTATATATCTATCTATCCATCCATCTATTTATCTATCTATCTATCTATTTATCTATCTATTTATCTATCTATCTATCTATAAAAGGTCCAAGAATTCTCCGTCGAGCAGTGAACCACGACACTGAAGGGGCCTACAGGTGATTGCATAGTTTGTCCATGAAGCAATACGACTCAGTGCAGAACCCTTGTGCACTCACTAACTGCGTCATCATAACTCAATAACTAATAATTGATTAATATATGATGTTGGGAACATTTTTTTTACATAAACTCGTTTAGTTTTTTTTATACTTTTGTAAACAATTTTTTTAAATATATATTTTTTTTTATTATTTCTACAAATTATGGTTCTTAATAATATCAACAAACACAAAACAAGACAAACTTTTTTTGAAAAATTGGATTCATGAACGATAATTAAAGTATTTATAACAGAAATGGTTTGTCTCCCCTTTTTTTTAAAGTTTACACATAGGCACTTGCCTACTATTGTATTTTTGTTTATCTGTAACTTTTGTCAGGTACTGGGTAGTGGACGAGGACTAGAAGCCTGTCACCTGTTTACTACCATTCTATATGTCTTTGTAATTTTTATATATTTTTTTAAAAAGTAAAAACTGTGTCAAACATTTTAATAATTCACAAAGGAACACAATGGGCCCTATATAGAGTCGACTTAGAGAAAGAGATGCCAACTTCGAGAAAGAGATGCAAACCTAGCCAACTTAGGATATTACGAAGCCATCAATGCAACTGAAAAAATTGTTCTTTATTTTTTTTTAAATTGTAATAATGACAATAATGATTATAATTTTCAAATCTAATGTTAATATGCAGACTTGTTCCTCTTGTCTGTGTGTATGTACATTATTATTATTATTATCATTACTTTGTGCTATGACTTTTGTGTGTGTGTATGTGTAAACATGCTATAATCTTGATTAACAAAATGCCATATCTGAACACGGAGCGGAGATTAAATCTAAAATATACATGTGTACTAAATGCCATTATACAAGTGTCAATGTTACTAGATATTATAAACACTGTTTATCGTTACATGTACGGTTTTTTTCCCCCTATTGGAATTCCCTTTCATATGCATTCAAATGATGCACAACTTAATGGGAATTTCCGCAAGCAAACCAACAAATGGGCTCAGTTGTTGTGTGAAGAAATATATTGTTATCATTGGTTGGTTTATCTGGTGTTAATTTTTATCCCCCCAATCAGAGTAGAGGTAGTTGAACGTCAGTGACGTCATATCATTGTGTAAGAAAATTGTGTAACTTTTTTTTATGTGTTTCCCCCTCCCCCCTTTTTTTTTCTGTCAATCCATTAAAACAGAAAATATACTTTGAACAAAATGTTTTTCTGGTGTTATTCTATTCTCTAGTTGTCATGCCTATCTATCTATCTATCTATCTATCTATCTATCTATCTATCTATCTATCTATCTATCTATCTATCTATCTATCTATCTATCTATCTATCTATCTATTTTTAATCTATCTATCTATCTATCTATCTAATCTATCTTTCAATCTAGTTATCTAATCTATCTATCTATCTAATCTATCTTTCTACCTAGCTATCTCATCTATCTATCTATCTGTCCATCTATTGTCTGTCTGCAGTGTCTTTCTGTCTGTAAATATATACACGCCCATGTCAAAATACTACGGGGGTGATGATGCAGCCCATGTCAGGTGGCAAAGTAAGGGCCGCTCGAGACCAACCACTCCCCTTCCCTATTTATGCCACTGATTTCTAGGCATTACAGAGCACATAATCTGTAACCGTTATTAAAGTGAATAGTTTTAAAACATTACAGCAATTAGTTTGAACCATAACCCTAGACTAGCTGTGTTGGAGCAATTACGTGCGGGTAACGGCCTGCGGGCAATATCCGTTTAATTTATCCCGCCACTCTCTTTACAGAGTGAAGCGCGGGGGAACTGCGTTATAGAGGTTTACAGTTAATTTATTTAAGCTCATGTTAGCATTCTACCAGTGCGGCCCACCGGTCAAATTTACGAACTCTATGTGGCTCAAAATGTTGGCCCACCCCCTTGTGCTAGAGAGATATCACTGTGAATGTTTGGCTAAATGTATCATCTTTATTACAACAACATCTCAACATCTGGAGTTGGTGTGTGTGTGTGGGGGGGGGTGTATGGATCATTTTGTTCTTGATCATATATATGTGTGCGCTCGATAGTAAGTTCGCAATAATGTGTGCGTCACAGTGCGTGAATAGCAGAACAGAAGAGTCAGAGAGACAGACAGAGAAGAGGGGGGGGGGGGGAGGAGTATGGGGGGTGGGAGATAAAAACAATATGACTGACGAAGAAAAGCTTATCCCACTGATGCAAGGACATCAATTATGTGAAGTACATTTGACCCGTTAGTCTTCGCATCTGCGATCAAAGGAAATCCCCACTTACATAAACAGGACAGACACACTTACATAAACAGGACAGACACATATCAACAGGACAGACACACTTACATAAACCGGACAGACACACATCAACAGGACAGACACACTTACATAAACAGGGCAGACACACATCAACAGGAAAGTCCTATTTACCTCAACAGGATAGACACACTTACATTAACAGGACAGACACACATCAACAGGACAGACACACTTACATAAACCGGACAGACACACATCAACAGGAAAGTCCTATTTACCTCAACAGGATAGACACACTTACATCAACAGGACAGACACACATCAACAGGACAGACACACTTACATAAACCGGACAGACACACATCAACAGGAAAGTCCTATTTACCTCAACAGGATAGACACACTTACATCAACAGGACAGACACACTTACATAAACAGGAAAGACACACTTACATAAACAGGACAGACACACATACATCAACAGGACAGACACACATACATCAACAGGACAGACACACTTACATAAACAGGACAGACACACTTACATAAACAGGACAGACACACTTACATAAACAGGACAGACACACATACATCAACAGGACAGACACACTTACCTCAACAGGGCAGTCCTACTTACCTCAACATGACAGACACACTTACATCAACAGGACAGACACACCTATAAGATAAGCTAAACAATTACTGAAAATAGATTACTACAATAATTGACGACAAAGGCATTCAACATTTTAAAAAAAATTAAAAACATCGCAAAATAAATAAAATAATATAAAATAATAAACTTCTAATTTGCTTGAAACGCACTAAAAAGTAAAACAAAAAATATAAATCAATACATCAAACAAATGTTTATAATTTATACAAATGACCATAGCTAAATATATATGCATGTATGATCCCCTAGTTCAACAAATTTTTTTGTTTAACGATTTTTATAGATCAATTAATGTAAAGATATATTTTTTCCAGTATGCGCGTATTATGTTCACCCACGCTTTTAATAACAATGGACAATTTCAAAGATTTCTGAATTCTTTTGTACCGTCACTGTAATTGTGTCAGTCACAGTGTGTCACAAAGGCTGCATTGGTTGTGGCTCAACATCTTCAATTTATAATATAAATAATAGCAATTTGGGTTCTGAGTTAAATCGAAAGTAAAGAATTAATACAACAGTATTCCAGTTTAAAATACAATCATGAACAAATCGGATCTGCCCGAAACCAAAAATAACCTAGCCCACCGATCAAACCTAGGGGGATATAATTCTATGCAAAGGTTTCGCAGGGTACAGCTAGTCATTTAATATTTGGAACAGTGAATCTTCGTTTGTTTTGTTTTGATACTTTTCATTAATCAATGTTATACTCCTATTGAAGTTTCCGATATTAATAAATGTTACAGAACGATACTCACAATTATTGACGGATGGATAGATAGGCTGATTGATATATAGATAAAATAGATAAATAGAAAGATAGATAGAGACTTCAATGGATTGATGGATAGCAGTGGCATAGCAAGGGGTGGGCAGGGGGCATCATTCCGGGTGGGCAGGGGGGCGTCATGCCCCAGGCGCTACTAACAAAGGGGCGCCAAATGGTATATTTTACATATTATATTATATGATTTTCGAATGGGGGGGGGGCGCTAAAAAAGGTAATGTGCCCCGGGAGCGAGTTAAGCTCGCTACGCCACTGGTGGATAGGTTGATGTATGTATTGAGTCAGATCTTTTGTTAGAGGAAAATAATGATATATTGATTGATGAATATAAAGATAAAAAGAGATATATGTGTATATCTTTTACCGGCCAAAAGCTTCTTGGAAATTGGAACGAGTGCTTCCAGTTGAACCCAGCACAAGTTGAATCTCACGGGGGCCCAGCACGAGTTGAATCTCACGGGGGCCCAGCACAAGTTGAATCTCACGGGGCCCAGCACGAGTTAAATCTCACGGGGGGCAGCACAAGTTGAATCTCACGGGGGCCCAGCACAAGTTGAGTCTCATGGGGCCCACCACGAGATGAATCTCACGGGGGCTCAGCACAAGTTGAATCTCACGGAGGCCCAGCACAAGTTGAACCTCACGGGGGCCCAGCACAATTTGAATTTCACGGGGGCCCAGCACGAGTTAAATCTGATGGAGAATATCAAAAAGTTTAAGCATTTTAAAATGTGCGAATTATTCACAACAACCTTCTGTAAATATGGTGCAGCTTGGAATGAATTAAAAAAATTTTCCGGAATCGCCTTGCAAAGTTTAAGACCGGGCCTTGTGTTTGTCTGTTGCTTGTATTAAACTTGTGTTAACAAAACCCTTTTCAAAGTCAGCGATGTGTTCGCGTTTCAACTCCATCCCTCCCTCCCATCCCCTTCCCTCCATCCCTCATTTCTCATTGTTCCGCCCATGTTTAGACCCCCTCACAGAATTCCTCCGCTGACAAACCCTATTCCATTGGTTTGTTTTCTGACTGGCTGGGAGAACAAAAAAAAATGGATTGGTCAGTTCCCCATCCTCTCTCCCCCCCACCTCCAACCCCACCCCCTTCCCATCAACTCCAGGGGCGGTCATCGGTCCTAGTCTCCTTGATGTTTGAAACCTGAATGGGGGGGGGGGCAGGGCGAGCACGAGACGAAATGAAAGGACCGTCGTGTGCCATTGGTGGGAACATTTTAACCGACGGTCCTGGAAAGGAAATGATGAGCCGGACAGAAGCGAGGGGAGGGGGCTGTCCCTGGCCCATCTTCGTTGTTTGACGACTATCAAGAAAATATGGCAGTCAAGTTTAGTACTTGAAATGTATGTAAGTGGGCACCCCATCGCCCTTAACCCCCCCCCCCCCAGGAAAACTTGAGATGTGAACAAGTATGGCGCATATGTTGAAGAAATGGAAGAAGTTTAGTTAGTTATTCTTGCTTTTAATTGAGGCGTTTTAAAGATCTACCCCTCGACCAGTGGTCTCCCAACCTCTTTCCTCGCCACGGACCGGTCAGCGTTTGATCATTTTACTGCTGGCCCATTGGAAGGAGGTGGGGGGTGGTGTTGATTATTTCTCGTCCGTGGAAAGTCGCACAATCAGAAGATAAATAAATAAATAACAAAGGAGATAATTTAATGATTCTTGGGCGGCCCAGTAACATTCGCCCCACGGACCGGTACCGGTCCGCGGCCCCCGGGTGGTTGGGGAGCACTGCCCTACACCACTTCTTGGGTTAGAATAGGATTATTGAAAACGCTTGCTGCATAATTATATATATATATATATATATATATATATATATATATATATATATATATATATATAAATACAGTCGATTCCGCTTAATTGGGACACATCGGGACCGAGGCTTTTTGTCCCAATTAAGCGGCTGTCCCAATTAAAAATACAAACTTACTATTGGCTTCTTGGTTTGGTTTCTTTGAGATTTGTCCCAAATAAGCGGCTGTCCCAACTAAGCGGTGTCCCAATTAAGCGGAATCCACTGTATATATATATATATATATAGAGAGAGAGAGAGAGAGAGAGAGAGAGAGAGAAAGAGAGAGTTTGGGCGCTATGCTAGCACAACACTACTAAATGTAGATCTAATAACATATGCACCGAGTAGTTAGAAAAAAATTCTTAAAACTAAACCAGCTGAATGTATTCTGACAAGTTAGTACATTAATGAGTTCAAATAAGTTACTTATGAGGTGCCTGCCGGTGTTCCATTATATGCTAGTGCTTCCTTCCATTAAATACATTCTCTTGTATTGTTAAATAAAGTTTAGCGATTAAATCTTGTTGACTTTTTTAATACCAGAATAACTTCGAATGTGGCTGTCTTGACCTATTGAGTGACCTCTGAACTTATGAAATATTTTAATAAAATATCAACAGAACTTATTCTTTTAACTGGATTTGTGCATGTATAATATATATGAATTTTTTTTTCGTTATTATTCCCAGGTGATCTTCAATGCTGGTCTATTAATAAATACAATATATTATATCAATCCGTCCCGTCATGCCCTTTGACCTTTGACCCGACACGCGATCTGCCTTTCTCCGATGTTTACGTCAATGACGTTTTTATTTTTGATTTGTTTCGTATAAACTTCCACCCATCGCCCCCCCCCTTTTTTCCCTACATATACCCCCCCTCCCACCACCACGAACGTGTGCCTACTCCATGTGTCGCCTAGGATTCGAACCAGACATCTACAGTTTATCGATCAGACAACCTGCTGACCGTTAGCCAGACGTTGTTGCCGCGGCATGGCCTCAGCTCTACCAGGTCATGTTAACTTATGGCAGTAACTCAGGGTCATAATGACATGCTTTCAGTTTTTGATTTAGGAATAAAAAGAAAGTGTCCAATAATAATATTATTATGGCAGAAATGACACTTCCGGGTGTTCTGTCAAGTAGATAAGGACAGATTCAGAAATATTTGCGGAATATATATATATATATATACATACACAATTTTTTTTTTTTAAATGAGAAAAGTTTGAACTTATATTAGACTGAGTTCATGTTTCTGCATCAGTGAATACATTTTTTTTTCCTTCGCAATAAAATACAATAATTTTGAAGAAACATGCATTTGACAGGGTGTACCTGACCCCCTTCCCCCACCTCCTCCCGTTATTTTTTAGGAAGAAACACGTTTTGGTGCTACCATGATCAATAAGTTTTTAAGTAAGACCCTTGGTAGCTACTTCTAAGGTACAAACACGAGTCTCTGTTATGGTAGGAACTTTGTGCGATTTCTGGCTGGATCATATAATAGAACACAACAATACTTTACTTCACACACACACACACACACACACACACATATTTTAATATTTCTCATTGCACATTATGAGTGACACATTAGGTCCATTGACTTCTACTATATGTAACACATTGTACAGTATGGGTGATACAAATCGTAAATTTTTTTATGTAACGGCTAAACTTCTTGGTTGGTGTTGGTAGTGTGTGTGTATGTGTATACATATATATATATATATATATATATGTTACGGGTCCTTATATTGAAGATACTTGTATAAGGTGTATTAATTCAGACAACACAAATCACGAAGTTAACTCCAGTGAAGTAACATCAAACAATCATTTAATACTTGAACATAAACTGACATAAATGTAGAATCAGGAGGAGTACAATAGCAAACTGTAAATATGCATCCATCTACATAGACGCCCAAAGCTAGACTAACTATAAAACAAAGCATGTGCTCCCAACTGTCGGTTAATATACGTCATTTGTACCAAATGACGTATACACTAAAGCTCCCAATATTTACACTCAAGATGGCGGAATGACGCCATAGATACTGCGGTGGGCGGAGCCTAGCGAATTGCGTCATCAAACTTAGACTTTATTATTTCTCCACATTTCTCCCCTCTACCTAAGCATGATGTAATCATGTAAAACCTAATACTAATACCGACAAAAGGAAGCCACATGAAACAAAGTTCAATCATAGAACAAATCCCAAATCATCATAACAACAAAATAAATTATCCAATGATTAATCAAATCAATATTGCGTGGAAGCATAAATCAATACATGCAAACAATATAATAAATATCATCAATTATATATGCATAAACATATTGAATTAAATTCAAATTTCTCATCATTTTTCTTTTTCGTCGCTGAAATTATTATTTTATTATCTTTTTTTTTTCTTTTTTTTTTTTTATGTGACTTGTTTACTTTTTTTTTTTATGTCACTTGTTATTCCATTCAATATTTTTTTTTCATGTGACTTTTGTTTATTTTTTTTTTCATGTCACTAGTTATTCTTCATTATTTTTTTTTTCAGTGACTTCTCTTTTTTTTTTCATAATCATCAATTATTATTAAATATCATTATGTCATCATATAAACATATACGTGCAAACATGTCATCATATAAACAAATAATACATGTAACATAGACATTATAGTACACAGGATTTCTTACTGCCAGGACATAGGTTTGTTGAGAACTTAAGCTCATTTCAAATGCAACGTGATAACGTGTCAGCAATAACGTTCTCTTTACCAGGTATAGCTTGGACGATAAAATTAAAATCCTGCAGTAGGTGTGACCATCTGGCTACTTTATTATTCCCTAGCTTTTTGGAATTTATAAATGCCAGCGGCGCATGGTCAGTCCGAAGAATAAATTGGGCACCTAACAAATACCTTGCCAATTTTGTAATGCACCATGTGATGGCTGATCCCTCCCTCTCTATTGTGGCATATCTTGTCTCTGGTGAGGTCAATTTACGACTGACATATAGCACTTGGTGTAACACACCAATGTGGCTCTGTAACAGGGCCCCCCTATCGCAACGGCCGAGGCATCTGTGGCCAGAACGAATCGTTTACCTATGTCAGGTAACTTTAATATGGGCCCCTGAGCGAAGGCGGTTTTAATAATCTCCAGGGCCCGTTGACATTCATCAGACCAGATGATTTTGTTTGGCTCTCCCTTTTTAGTTAGATTAGCCAGAGGTTCCATTATATGAGCGAAATTCGGAATAAACTTCCGATAGAAATTGCATAAGCCCAAAAGACTGCGCCCCTGTTTCTTTGATGACGGTTTTTCAATATTTAATATCTTTGACACTGATTCACCTATGGGTTTTATTATATTATTTCCCACTTTATGTCCTAGGAAAGTTACTTCCGTCAGTCCTATCTCTACCTTAGTCGGTCTCACGGTTAAATTATGTCTCTTTAAAACTGTAAAAATTTCTCTTAGACTCCTAACATGTTTATCCCAGTCCTCATGAAAAATACAAATGTCATCCAGGTAGCAAACAGTGTCTTGTCTATGGGAAAATAATTTGGCCATCATCCTATTGAATGTGGCTGGTGCATTTACTAGCCCAAAACTCGTGAAATTCCATTGGAACAACCCAAATGGAGTTATAAATGCAGTCAATGGTTTGGCTTCAGGGGTCAGTGGTATTTGCCAATATCCTCTTGCTAAATCCAGTTTAGAAAAATATTTGGCTCTGGCTAGCCTGGTCATTAACTCCTCAGGATTGGGCATGGGATACGAGTCCATAATGGTTATTTTATTTAACTGTCTATAGTCTACACACAGTCTGATGTCACCTGTCTTTTTCTTAACTAACACTATGGGAGCTGCATATGGTGACTCTGATGGTTCTATGACACCCTGTTTCTGTAACCCTTCTAACTCTATCTTGATATAGACGCGGTGATGTAATGAGAGGGTGTATGGTCTCAGACGGATAACCTTGTTTTCTGACAGCTTTATGTCATGTTGTATTATATCAGTTTTACCCGGTCTATCAGAAAAAATATCTGTAAAGTCACCCAAAAGTGTCTTAATACTAACCACTTTGTCATGAGTTAAGCTATTTAATGCTATATCCTCCCATGTTTCCTTGTTTCCAACCTCAGGTCCCTCACATATCTGAATGTCAGCGTCAGGTACATCTTCCTCCCTTAACATGAAACAATTTTGAACCTGTCTCTCAGCGGTCTGAACTAATTCAATTGGTCTATTATAGTATACTTTCAACATGTTTATATGAAATACCTTTAACCTATTTCTAATATTAATTTCATAATCCACGTCTGTCACCTTTCTAGTAACCTTAAAAGGTCCTTGCCACTTAATAAATAATCTATTGGTCTTGTCAGGTAATAAAACAAGTACATCCTCACCTGGCCTAATATGTCTGAGTTTCCTGTCCCTATTAACCCTCAATAATGTGCTTTTATTTTTGGTTAAAACATTTGATCTAGCCACATCACAGGCCTTTATCAGTCTCTGTCTTGTATCAATGACTAGCTCATAGGCAGTTCTTACGTCAGGGGATAAATCTTTCCTTATCATTAAGTCCTTAAGTAGGGACAGTGGACCCCTTGGATTCGCACCGTACACCATTTCAAAAGGTGAAAATCCTGTTGTTTCCTGTGGAATTTCCCTATACGCAAACAACACACAGGGTAACATGAGATCCCAGTCTCCCGGATTGTCATCAGACACTTTAGTGATCATTTTTTTTATACTGCCGTTCAGTCGCTCACAAATTCCATTACTTTGGGGATGGTATGGCGATGTAAAGATTTGTTTGATCCCCAATACAGAGGTAAAATGGTTAGTTAATTCAGATACAAACTGAGTACCTCTGTCAGATAAAATAACATCTGGGAGGCCTGTCCTACAAAGGATGGTCATTAGTGCCTGTGCTATGTCCTCAGCCCTTATGAATTTAAGAGGCACCGCCTCTGGCCATCTGGAACATACATCCACCACCGTTAAGATAAAGCGATGCCCTCTATTAGACAGCACTGGCATAGGTCCAATTATATCAATAGCTAATTTTGTGAACGGTCTGTCAACTACATCGGTTGTTTGTAATGGGGCTTACCCCCTGGTACATTTGGGCCCCTTTGATTGACACAGGTCACACGTCCTAACATATCTCTTTACGTCTCTGGTAACCCCGGGCCAAAAGAATTTTCCTAAGATCCTATACTTGGTTCTAGTAACCCCCAAATGACCCGCTAAAGGTGACTCGTGGGCTGTCCTAAGAACTAATTTCCTATACTTCATTGGGACTATAAGTTGATTCACCGTTTTATTCATGTACTGTGTCTTTCTAACCCAAACACTTTTTTCTAACTGAATGATTTCCCTATCTCTAAATGATTTTTTATCCCGGTTGATTAATTTTGATAATGACACGTCATTATGCTGTTCGGTAAAAAAGTTCTCTCCATCTATGGTGACCCTGTCAGACATCTCACCCACAGGAATGTCACTAGATTTAACATTGTCAGTCATGTGTGGATTAGGAAAGTTGACTACATTCTCTTCCCTTTGTATAATTTTTACTTCCTTAGTATTAATTAAGCAGTTATCTGTACTACTAATTGATGAGTGATTATGGAGGTTTTCCTCCTTAGCCTGAGCCCTTGTCACAGCATTACAGTTTCTAGTAGGATCATTAAGTTTTTTCCATTTATCCAATTCCATGGGATCACACTCTATTACGCCCTCAATATTGCCCACTAAAACGTCGTAAGTTGGTTTCTCGATGACTAATGCTTCAACTAGCCCTGTGTAAAATGGACTTCTAAGATTAATAGTGGCTATGGGTAACTCATGTACCGTCCCATCAAATGACGCACATAGACCCATTCTTCCCGTGAATTCACTATCTTTCACCAATGATCTACGGACACACACGCACGTTGCCCCAGTGTCACGTAGCACCTTCACAGGTACATCACCAACGAATCCAGGGTAAAAATGTAAACCATTACCCCCCCTGAACTAACATTGCCTGTTGTACCCTATCTCTTTGTCTCTGTCTGGTCTTGTCCATGGTTCTGGTCTGTTGTCCTTTTCTCCCCTGACTATTTCCCCGGGACCAAGTGCAGTTCCTAGCATAATGTCCCCTCCCGTTACACAGATAACATAAACTATCACTACCTCCATTTCCCCTTTTGCAGTCTCGCGATCTATGTCCGGCTCTCCCACATGAGAAACATAATTTGTCCCCGTCATGTCGGTCACTGGATCTATTTCTGTTCCCAGGACTTAAGCTACGGCCACGGTTAGGATATGGTACAGCTTTAGCAAAGCACAGCACATCCTGGTTATGGTCTGGTTCTAACTTAGATATGGGTTTTTCTGGATGTGCAGACTTATACTTTCTCAATAAATCAGTGACATCTTCTAAAGTTTTTGGCCCTTTTTCTTTCAAGAATGCCACTAAATCTTTATGGCACACATTAATTGCCCTATCTACTAAAATCAGTTCCCTTAAATCATGGTACTCTTGTTTCGCCCCAGACAGAGCCACCCATCTATCCAAAAACAAACTAAGGTCGGTGATAAATAAATTGGGGTCTTCCTCTCGTGATGGGCGAATATTATTAAATTTTTCCCTGTAACCATCACATGTGTTACCATAAATCTTCATTAATGATTCTTTCACAACATCATAATTTTTTATTTCATTTTCATTTAGTTTCAAACATACATCCAGAGCTTTGCCTCTTATGAATCCTAAAATTGACGCGGCCCATGTATTCTTCGGCATACCCGCGCTAGTAGCTAGCATTTCAAACCTAGACAAGTATGTGTCCATTCTGTCAACGCCCTCTGTAAAATAAGGTAATTTAAGTGATGTGGTCACTCTATCACCTGCTCCGTTAACTCCGGGGTTAGCTAACTGTCTATTGTTCTCAGACTCTAAGCGCGCCCTTTCGTTCGCGATTTCTTCCTTCCTCATTTCCCGTTCTGCGGCTCTTTCTTCCCTCTCTCTCTGTTCCTTTTCCTTTCTTTCTTCCCTCTCTCTCTGTTTTTCTTCCCTCTCTCTCTGTTCCTTTTCCTTTCTTTCTTCCCTCTCTCTCTGTTTTTCTTCCCTCTCTCTCTCTGTTTTTCTTCCATCTCTTTCTTTTCCTTTTCCTTTCTTTCTTCCCTCTCTCTCTGTTTTTCTTCCATCTCTTTCTTTTCCACCCTTTCTCTCTCTACAGATACCCAGGTTTGTAACTCTTGGCCTGTAAGGCCAAGTGCTTTACCAGCTTCAACAATATTTAAAATTGATGACATGGCAGTAACCAAAACCAATTATAACTAATAAATGAAAATGTTTGATACTATATATCATACACAAAAAATATTCTATTATGTCATCAACATACGAGTAATAACAAAATAAATACAATATTCCTTTTCAAAAAAAACCAGCAAATTAAATGTTTTGGCTGCTCAGGGTGGACCCTATTTTAACCTCTACTGTATTAAATACAGAATTCCACCAAGAACAACAAACAAATAATTACACCAGATTTCAATATTCTAGTAATAAATATATATATAAAAAATATGCCAACTTACATATAAAGAAATACACAATAGTAAATTCTGTTCCTTGACTTTGATGGTTGATCCTCGGTGATCCCGGTCCGCGATGTTCGATGTGGGGTTGACTAACACACGGGTTGATCCTTGGTGATCCCTGTCCGCGATGTTCGATGATCCTTTGTTGATCCTCAGACAACACAAATCACGAAGTTAACTCCAGTGAAGTAACATCAAACAATCATTTAATACTTGAACATAAACTGACATAAAGGTAGAATCAGGAGGAGTACAATAGCAAACTGTAAATATGCATCTATCTACATAGACGCCCAAAGCTAGACTAACTATAAAACAAAGCATGTGCTCCCAACTGTCGGTTAATATACGTCATTTGTACCAAATGACGTATACACTAAAGCTCCCAATATTTACACTCAAGATGGCGGAATGACGCCATAGATACTGCGGTGGGCGGAGCCTAGCGAATTGCGTCATCAAACTTAGACTATATTATTTCTCCACAATATATATTTATATATATATATATATATATATATATATATATATATATATATATATATATATATATATATATAAATGATGTGTAAGAAAATTACTGTAATGTTTAGAACCTGCCCATTGCACTAATAAATAAGACTGTTGACCTAAAACAATAATACTGTTCACAATGTACCACAGGTAGACAGACACAGGCTGACAGACACAGGTAGACAGACACAGTCAGACAGACACAGTCAGACAGACACAGTCAGACAGACACGGGTAGACAGACACAGTCAGACAGACACAATCAGACAGACACAGTCAGTCAGGCACAGGTAGACAGACACAGGTAGACAGACACAGTCAGAGACATCACTTTCAGATACAAATACTAGTTTTCTTAAAATAATAATACATCATATTACATTATGTGGGACGGTTGGCAGTAGGGGTGTAGATGTTCGAATGTCTGAGCCCATCCAACACTACCCAGTTAATACCCACTGAGTCAAGAGAACATATACAAATATTAACTATAAACTACATGGGTGCTATTGTTGTAATATCTGCATCTATGATATTACCTCATGTAAAAATGTAATCCTAACCGTGTTATAGATAATAATGTTAGTAAAGTCTTAATTCACTTGTAATTCTAATTTCTTACACTTTAATATTTATTTTAAAATTAACAATGTTAACACACACACACACACAGACACACACACACATATATATATATATAACCATTTTAATTCAATTTTATGCATAAACATTAATATTTATAAATACATGTTTAACTAAATAAAATAAATAATTAAGTAAGTCTGTTGTTGACTTATTCAGGCCACTTTCGTCTGTACCACTTTATTCAAGGATTAAACTAACAGACTGACTGACGGACACATGTTCAATTATCTACTGAATTATTGACGGACTGGCTGATTAAAAGACTGCATGACTGATTTATTGACAGAGACTGATTGGGTGATTTAATGATAGTATGATCGACTGATTTATTTACAGGCTCTATATGATCTATTGATAGACCAATGTATGATTTATTGACACACTGACTGCATGATTTAATGACAGACGTAATAATAATTAATTGACTGACTAAATGGACTGATTTATTGTCAGACCGATTTAACGGCATACTGATTGCGTGATTCATAGACAGACTGATTGAAAGATATATTGTCAGATGAATACATGATTTATTGACATTCTTATTTAATATAAAATTATTTTTATAAATACGGGGAGGGGGGGGGAGGCTTGTTTCCTATTACTTTTAAAATGTAAACTTCATTTATAAACAAAATTTAAACCATTTTATAGAGCCTTACACAGTTAAATATATATATATATATATATATATATATATATATATATATATATATATATATATATATATTTAATGAAATGATACAAAATAATAAATAAATAATCGCCAACAACGATGTGTAACAATGTCACGTCTAGTGAATACGTAATGTGACAACAAGGCAGTCAGTCATCCTGCTTTATTATATCGTCCCGTCGTGTCAGTCAACACATCGACGTCATTCAACACTCTCTATAGCCTATATATCACTTAGAGAAGCTGTGTTGTTACTTTATACAAGATTGTGATAGGGAGGGAGGGGGGGTCTTTTATAGTAATCTGTGGATATCGTCTCGTTGTGGTGTTTTCACCCTGAATAAATCGATGCACTTGGGGAGAGGGTTGGGGAGGGAGGCAGGGGGAGGTGTTAAACCCATCGCTATGTTACAGCCAGAGAGCAAAAACTTCCGCTATTTCGGTGGGAAAATCAGCTGACTATCTGGAAACTCCCTGAGTTATTTTTAGCCGCAGCTATTTTTTTCCTCTTGCCCTCCCCCCGTTTTTTCTTTGTTTTTTTAAAAACAAACACCGGGGAACCGGTTCTCGTTCGGTCGGCTCTATGCGCGAGCCTATTGGCAGGTCACGTTGTACTTTGTGCCAGATAATAAAACAGCCCGGTGGGAGTGACGTACAGATGAGCCAGGCTGGCCAGCCGATCTGCAGTTGTTGTTGTGGTTTGGCTTGTTTTGTTTTATTTTCCCCTTTACATCTCTCAACTCCGTCCTAGTTTAAATAAGATTTGTTTATTTCGAAAGGACACGGTTTGTGTGTGTGTGTGTGCGTGTGAAATGTACCTAGATTTATAAAAAATAAAAACTTGGACGCAATAGTGTACAGCTGTCCACCTTGGATATATATACTGACACATACTTTGTACGTAACTTAACATATTGCTGACTGGTGTGTTTTTGAAGATAAAAAACAACAATTTATATTAAAGTGCTCAGGTGTTTGTATGTTTTCCTCTCATATACATGTAGTTTATATATATATATATTAAAAAAGTGAATAAATAAAAGCACATGACAACACAGTGTGTAATAACACAGTGTGTGCTGCTAGTAGATGGCGCAATTTATATACAGGGTTTTGTTTATGTTTCATTGTCTGGATTCGTCTTGGTTTCTTTTTAATTCCTCAAATGGAGAGATTACAATTTTCGTATTAATAGCTAAAACCGTGACGCGCGGTGGTGCTCGAAGCAAGGAATATATTATTATTGTGTGTTTCTGTTGGATTGTTCTTTTTACTTGTGCATTTATTGATGATCCTCATGTAGATGGAAGGACTGTTTTTTTATTCTACAGTTTGTATATCTTTATTAAGTTCAATCCTGGGACTTCTCATCTCTTGCTCCTTCTACACCACCCCACCCCACCTCCACCCACTTTGCATTTTGACACACAAACATCTCGTCTTATTGGTGGCTGTATTAAAAAAAAAAGACGTTACTTAAATAGGTCAAGTGTGTAACGCGTGTGTGTTTTTGTCCGTTACTGTGTTGTTGTCCAGGATGCTTCACTGCTTAGTTCAACTGTTGTTTCTTATCACAATCTACTTTCACTGTCACCATATACACAGTTTCATATTAATACTTTCACTGTCACCATGTACACAGTTTCATCCTTCTACTTTGAACTATCTACACAACACTTATCTACACAACACTTATCTACAGAACACATATCTACACAACACTTATCTAGACAACACGTATCTACACAACACTTATCTACACAGCACTTATCTACACAACACTTATCTACACAACACGTATCTACACAGCACGTATCTAAACAGCACTTATCTAGACAACACATATCTACACAGCACTTATCTACACAACACATCTACACATCATTTATCTACACAACACTTATCTACACTCATCTCAACGTATATGTATCTACAAGTGATATTATCTGAATTATCAAGATCTATATAATTTTTTTTAAAAGGTTTACGAACTAAATTTAATTTCTAAAAAAAACAAAAAGTTTAATATGTTTTTGTTTGTTTTTTCAATAATACCGCAGTGTTACGACATAACCCTGGACTTTGAGGTCAGTCTGTACGTGAGCACGATTTCGTCCTATATTAGCTCACAGTTAAAATGATCTCACTGGTCTGTCTTAGTGTCAGTCTATCTCTAGACAGTAGACCACACACACACACACATTTCGTATGTAAATAGTAGCTAACTGTAATAGTCTCTCTCTTTCTCTCATTGTTAAATTTAATGCTAAGACAACAGACCTATATACATTGCTAAATGGCTCATCATTAAATCTCTCCTTCTATTCATAGAAAAAAAAAGAAAACTTTTTGTTTTCTGTTTTATTCACTGTGCACACAAATGTGATTTTTTTTAAAATTATTATTCTAGTCCAATTCCTTTATATCTGATTTAACTATTTTAATTTTTTTTTTTAAAAGTAGCAGCATTACAGTAAAAGATGCATTACAGTAAAAGATGTATTATCAGTAAAAAAATGTATTACAGTAAAAGATGTATTACAGTAAAAGATGCATTACAGTAAAAGATGTATTACAGTAAAAGATGTATTATCAGTAAAAGATGTATTATCAGTAAAAGATGTATTACAGTAAAAGATAACTAATGTCAACGAGACCAGGACACTTAATTACATATATCTTGTTTCATTTAGCCTGGTCTTAATTTGATTTAATTAAATGTGACCGAACATCTAGATCAACAACAACAACAACAATTCAATTTTAATATCAAGAGAAAATAGCAGAGATAACAAAACATTATTTATCCAAGTCATTGTGACCTCACATGAACTTTTTGAGGAAATCCTGCTGAGAAATCTTTTCATGTACATTCCGTTGTTTGTTTTTTTTATCATTTAGGGTACACATTTCCATTTAATCTTTTACATTGTAATCATATCATCAGGTTTTATTACCACAGATTTAAGCGTGTGTATCCATAGATATATGTCTGTATCTCGTCATTTCTGTATCAATCTGATAGGATTCGAAAATGTAAACATAATGAAATGAGGTTAGAGGCTAAATTTTTAGAGCATTTTTTTTCCCCGTTTTGTCTGTCTGTCCGTCATCACCCTAGATCTCAACAACCATAAGTCCTAGACCCATGATGTATATATCATTTTGTAGGTTTTGGCCTGCCAAGAAATGACTTTTTTCCATTTCGCGATCTGACCTCTGAGGGCCGTAAAAGGGGGCTTATAAAGTACCGTTTTTTACTATATAAGCTATATTAATAAAGGAGCGCCTATATCTCAACAACCATAAGTCCAAGACCCATGATGTATATATCATTTTGTAGGTCTTGGCCTGCCATGTGTGCAGCAAATGTTCATTTCGCGATCTGACCTCTGAGGGCCGTAAAAGGGGGCTTAGTACCGTTTTTACTATATAAGCTATATTAATAAAGGAGCGCCTATATCTCAGCAACTATAAGTCCTAGACCCATGATGTATATATCATTTTGTAGGTCTTGGCCTGCCATGTGTACATCAAAAGTCCATTTCGCGATAGGACCTCTGAGGGCCGGGCTTCAGGGCTCCTAAGGGGCTTATATATTATATATACACCTTGTACGTTCAATAACCCATTCATTTGGTGCGAAATACTGCAGCACGTAGTTTCACCAAGATTTATTAAGAAACTCATCAAATGAAATAGTAAGCTTGTGTTCTGAGTTTAATTGAAAGTATCAGAGCTATGCAACAATTGACGGAGTTTTCGGACGATTAAATGAATATAATTTCGAATGTTTTCAATTATGAGTCCTATTTCAGTAACCACAAACCACTTGTAGTTAGATTTAAGAGACAATAATTTTTTTTCAAACATAAAGAAACGTCTTTATAATATTTTTTTTACAGATATATGCATTACACAATTGAATTTATAAACATTTCCAAAATTTACAAATATTTACTGAAAGCTAACAAACGTACTGATACATAACACGAAAATGCGCTAACACGTCCTGTGTCCAGAATGGAACAGGCTTAATTGCTTGTTTTTTTGTTCTAAATATAATAAACATGCATTTTATAATGAAATTATCATTTTAAAATGATATATATATATATATAAATATATCTTCAATTATTTTTCTAATATGGTGCTCCAGTACTCCACACATTACTCCAGTACTCCACAAATTACTCCAGTACTCCACAAATTACTCCAGTACACCACACATTACTCCAGTGCACCACACATTACTCCAGTATTCCACACGTTACTCCAGTACACCACAGATTACTCAAGTACTCCATACATTACTGTTGTACACCACACATTACTCCAGTACTCCACACATTACTCCAGTAAACATCCACCTCAGCTGGTACTTCTCACCATGTACTTTTATTTAATAAGTTTTCCAGCTCAGTATTGTTTGTTTATTTGTTTGCTTGTATTAAATATATTTGTCGTGTGTGTGTGTGTGTGTGTGTGTGTGGTGGGGAGAGGTAAGAGAGTTACAAAGTCTCGTGATGTCTGGTTGACACGTGATTGTGATCATGACCTCGGAGAGGAGGAGGCGGGGTGGGGGAGGAGGAAGGGAGGGAGGGATGGAGGGATGTCTTATTTTCTGTTGATTTGACGCATGCATCCTATTTCTCTTCCCACAGATCATTTCTTATTGTCGAAATCGTGAGGTCGTTATTGGTTTGTTATAATCGGGCGGTGACGTTCTCTTGTTATCTAGCTCTGCAGACAGCCCGGCCACCACCCCTCCCCCCCCGGGGTCACTGTCTCCCTCCTGACCAGCTGACCGTGACGTCATCACCTAATCCCATCGTCCTCCTCTTGGTCATTTCGCCCCCAGACCCCCCCCCCCATCGAACTCACCCCCCCCACCCCTCCACACTTGCAGCCTGCCGGGACATGCAACCTTGTGAAATACTGAACATCGCTACTGTGTGTGGTGGAGTCTATAGTGTAACTTATTACAGTCAACACTGCACCCACCGAGTCAAGTAAAATATCCACCGAGGCAAATAATGCCGCAGAATGACGTCATCAATTTTTGTTTATTAAATACATTCGACATTCAGTGAACATTCGTTTGTGATTTTAAAAAAAAAAAGATAAAATAATCCTAGAGGAGGGGTTGTGGGGGTTGTGGGGATCAGAGGAGCTGACATAGAGTATGAGTCAGAGTACTACTAAGTCATCGTTAGGGTTGACTGTGACGTTGTGTTCTATATTGGAAATATTACGAGGAAAATTATTCAGCACCCTTCCAGGTAAGTTCATTTTTTTTTGTATTTTTAATTTTTATCTGTGGCATTTAAAAAAAAATAAAAAAAAATTTATATTAACTTAAATGTTTGGAACACTACTTTGAGATTATTTATTATTATTTATTTATTTATTTGTGCATAAGAAATACGTTTATAAGGCTAAGTAATAATACATTAACCCATCTCAGTAGGCTGAAGTGAGACTTGTTGTGGTTAGAAAAAAAAGGTTAAAATATTTTAATTTTTTTTTTTTAATTTCTCTAATTTCTATTAATCTCTAAATAAATTGTCTGTAAAGTCAAACGGCTATGACACGTTATTTACACTGTCTGTAAAGTCAAACGGCCATGACACGTTATTTACACTGTCTGTAAAGTCAAACGGCCATGACACGTTATTTAAATTTTCTGTAAAGTCAAACGGCCATGACACGTTATTTCAATTGTTTTTTTTTTTAAATATCCGTTTAAGTTCCAGGAAAAAAGAAAGTTTTTTTTTTTAAAATTCAAGAGAAGGTTGTTTACGGGTCATCAAATTTTAAAATTGTTAAATTGTTGGATGAAGATGATACAGATAGACAGATTGACATAAAGAAATATTGATAGAAATTCAGATAGACAGATTGAAAGAAATATTGATAGAAATTCAGATAGACAGATTGACATAAAGAAATATTGATAGAAATTCAGATAGAAAAGAAAAATAGATACATTAGTTGAAATTTACTATATTTGAAAGAGAGATACATAGAAAGATGTTATAGTCCATTATCCATCCATCCATCAATCCATCTATCTATCTATCTATCTATCTATCTATCTATCTATCTATCTATCTATCTATCTATCTATCTATCTATCTATCTATCTATCTATCTATCTATCTATCTATCTATCTATCTATCTATCTATCTATCTATCTATCTATCTCTCTCTCTCTCTCTATATATATATATATATATATATATATATATATATATAAAGAGAGACTCAAATAATCAATTAATAAAGAGCAACACAGAGGAGGTTTACAAAAAGAAAAAGGAGCCAACATAAAAAACAAATATTGCTTATGTGGGTAAAAAAATGAGAAAATCGTATATTTTCTTTTTCTAAATAAACTATTCTATTCAAGAGACCATCAAATTATTGCCGCAATTAAATTATTCAGAAAACAGAAAAATTAAAATATTCCAACGAGGAAAAAATGTAGAAAGTGATGAGACATTTACAAGTTCTTTTTTTTTTTAAATTTTCATTTCCCAAATATTTAAAACAAAACAAAACAAACAAGAGTGAAGACATTAGTAGGTCATCGTGACCTTGCACTGTTGTAAGTTTAAGTTTTTAATGACCTATACTTGGTTCAACCTCCCCCCCCCCACCCCCTTTTTTTTTTGTCTGTGTTGCTAGCTATGATTTCCGAGGTCACGTTGACCTTTCTCCTGTTTATGTATGTATGTCTGTCTTTTTTTTATTCCTGACTGAAGTAGACCATTTCAACTGACACCCACTTGTTGTTGGACCCTGGGGGGTTATGAAATGATTTTTTAGACCACACAAAAAAAAACTTTTCGAAGTTGTAACACTTGACAAGATGGCAGGGAGGTGAGGGGAGGTGGAGTGATACTTTTTAGCCTCTCAACTGATAAAGTTGTTGTTTTTTTTTTATTATTATTTCTTTTGAAAGGATTTTTTTTTTAAATTCAGCCAGGATTATACCTTGATATACCTACATATACATTCGTATACCTACATACCTTGATATACCTTGGTGTACCTCGATATACCTATATACCTTGATTTACTTTTATATATCTCGATATACCTTCATACACCTTGATATACCTACATACCCTGGTGTACCTCGATATACCTATATATACCTTCATATAACTTGATATACCTTATTGTACCTTGATATACCTTCATATAACTTGATATACCTTGATGTACCTTGATATACCTAAATATCTTCGTATAGCTTGATATACCTTGATATACCTACATACCTATATATACCTTCATATACCTACATATCGAGAAGGTATTATTTATCTCAGAGAAATTACAATATTTATAAAAGTTTTTTTTTATTAGTCAAACAGATTTCTCATGGGTGTTTTTAGATCTTAGTAGGCACAGATGAAATTAACTTTACTTAGTAGGCACAGATGAAATTAACTTTACTTAGTAGGCACAGATGAAATTAACTTTACTTAGTAGGCGCAGATGAAATTAACTTTACTTAGTAGGCACAGATGAAATTAACTTTACTTAGTAGGCACAGATGAAATTTAATTTAAAAAAAATGACTGTATTTCTCTTCTGGAGTTATGTATCTATACTTGGAAGGTCTGGTATGGTCTATACATATTCAGTCCTAGGTGCACGATATCTGTAAGCACCAAAAGGGATTTTCTCAGGTTAATTCGTTCACACCTTTTATTTGAATATCTACGTGAAGCCTACTATTTACTTTCCTATTAACAAACAATTTTTTTTTAAATTCAAAAGTGCATCATTTTTTTTTTAAATTAATAAATACAAGTTTGAAAGTTTAAAGAACAAAAATTTTTCTTCGTTTTTAAGCCGGCAAAATGAAACACCTGTGATGCTCGTTATACGAATGGCATCAAGCGTGAAGACCAATCCATGTTACGAAAAAATATTTCTTTTCTGATATGACTTAAGTCTTGGCTAGTTCATTTTATTTCTTTTTATTTTTATTTTTTCGAAGTTTGAAAAATAGTTTCACTCATAAAGTCTAAATGTTGGGTACACAAACTCTGTCAAATTTGATTCGTTTTGGGTGATATGCCATTTTAAATGTGACATTTAACAGAATAAGAAATGGGGAAAATAAAATGAACACATATTCATCAACTAACTAACTAACTAACTAACTAAACATATTTACTCAGCACATGTAGCACGTACTGGTCACGTGGAAAAGGACATGGAAGTATCTTTACACAAAACATGTTTTTTATAATTTCAATTTTTGTTGTTGTTTACTTATCACATCTAGAAACATTTTGTTTAACATGTTTTGTTTCATACATATATTTTTTTTTTACTTCGGGTACCAGCCATAGATAATATTGCTCCACACCCTATCCCTAACCCTATCCCTAACCCTAATCCTGAAAAAAAAAATGTATATATGCCATGTTCCTTATACCCTAATATAATGGTTTTGGCTGGTGCCGTACCCACTGCGTTATACTAATATAGTTTTGTATCTGTTATTTTTTTAAAACTTTCATTTAAAACGAGTTTCATGTATTGTTATCTCAATTTTCAATTCGTTTTTTCTTAGATGAAACATCTCTGGCATATATATTGTGTACAGTTGAAAGCACGAATACATAAACACTTTAAAACATTCTTATAGCAACTATTGTCATTTGTTTCATTCTCTTTGAAGTAGGTTATAATTTTGATAGAGACAATTATGTGTGTGTGTGTGTCTGTATATATTTATATAATGGTTGCTAGGGCAACGCGTACATTTTGATTAAAGGAGTGACTATATATTGATTCAATTATTGAACTATATTCTAATATGGATCCATGTATATTTATCATTGATTGATTAATTGATCGATTGATTGATATAGATACAGTGATACAACTATAAGTAGTTTGAGGTTCATGAGTAAAAAAAAAGGTATATGACACATTTCCTTTTCAATTGAAATTATTAATTTTATATGTTATACAAGTTAAGACTATAGCCAGTCAAGTTAACAATAAAATTCAAGCATATTAAATATGTACATATCCACCGATGAATATCATTTTTATTTCCCCTACATTTATTACACTGTCGAAATTAAAACACAATATAATCAAATGTGGTCGATTTTTTTTTGTCAATCTGTTTAATCATATTGACTAGTAATCAATTTAATAATATTGAATAGTTGGTTCGATTGTTGGGTGTTTTAATTGACAATGTTGAAATAATTGCACTACCTATAAATGTTTCACAGATAACCATGGACGTCGCTAGGAATTTTTCCAGGGGGGGGGGGGCAAAAATTTTCCGGGGGGGGGGAGGGGAGCAAATGCCCCCCTCTTATATGACATTTGTTCAAAATGTGGGGGGGGGGGGGGGGGCAAATGAATACGGCCATGCAGATAACTATTGTTTTAAAAAAAAAAGTATTTCCAGTTTTATTTTTTTTATAATCAAAGGAAATGAATGTTGAGTTGAATTATAAACTTTGCCTTGTTATTTAAAAGCAAATTTAAACATTGTTGTTTTTTTTTTAAAATAATATGTTGTTTGTATTTAGACAGGTACATAATGAGAGTAGAGATGAATGAATTGTTTTACTTTTTGCACTAAACCTCAAACCAAGCTATTTTCTTGTAGATTTCTTGGCAGCGAGGCTGGTTGCTTTCTGAGTTCTTGGAAGTTGTAGTTTACCGGAAATGCCGTGTGCATTTCATTCACCTTTCACCTGTTGGTGATTTGCCTTTTATTATTTTAATTCTGAAACTGTTGATGTATCGAGGAGAAGAAGAAGAAAAAGAGTTGATCAATACTCTATAAATAAATGTTGTCAATAAAATGTATTGAAAAAACACAATTAAAACAAACTGCATACATTTTTGTTTCCAAATGTTTAAAACGCAAATCGATAATACTATATAATGTGTTAGACGGGTGAACGATTACACTGTAGTGATTCATACACTATAAATGACACATTCTGCTGGGGGCCCACACAAACGCACACACACACACACATGCTGTTCTTTTGTTTTCAAAACAAAAAAAAGTTACACTTGTTGTCATTTAAGCTTTTGTTCGTTCGCCGCCAAGTTCAGTCAGCTGTGACCAGAACGACTTGACTCCTATATGTTACCTGGTGAACGTCAATGTCGGGAGGGGGGGAAGGGGGAAGGAGAGAGGAAACGTTACAGTTTTATGACACTCAAACGGATCCTGATTGTCCTGATTTGTGTCAGAGATCAAACATATGCACTTCCCCATACACACACACATACACACACACACACACACACACACTAAACTGTGTACCTGTCTTGTTTATTTTTACCCAGAATTTAAAAAAACAACAACAACACGACATGTTGATTAAAAGTAACGGGTTAGGGATGTGTTTGTTTTTAAAAGAGTCCCATTTGAGATGACCCACTGGTGTATTTGTTGAAGCCCATTTGAGACTGGTGTATTGATGGGAAGATGATTGATGTATTTGTGGTTTGATCAATTAGTCTTCCCCCCCCCCCAATCTTCGAACTTTTAAACTAGGTCACTGAGTCTTTTAGCCTGTGACGCCAAACACACTCATTAACACATTTTTAATTACCTACGTTAATTCATTCATCTTCATTTAAATATATGCCTCGAGTATTTTTTGTTTTTGTTTTTTCTTCTTGCAATGTCCGTCAAATCTGTACACGGCAGGGGGGGGGGGAGAGAGAGAGACGACGAGTGGGTTGTAATTAGCCAGCTACCAGAAAGTCGTAAATCTGGGTCACTCGCCAGTGGGCCATTGGCTGAAACTATTTAAAAGCCCTGGCGTGTGTGTCATAAGTGGGGCCCCCCACCCCACCACTATAGGGAGCCCAATATTTGCAAACGATGGGCCTAACAGCTTTTTTTTTAATACACAGGGCCCGAAATTAATCTTAGCCTAGAATTCCTTATTGTTCTTACCTCAACCTAAGGCCTCAAAATGACCTTTACCTATCTCGACTTAGGCCCCCCCCCCCTATAACGTAAGAAAAGTTCTGAATTAACTTAAAAATGTACACATTGTCTTTTATGTCTTTTTTTTCCATTTTTTTTATTACATAAAGTGACGTACATAGTGACGTACATAGTGACGTAAAATTGGGGGGGGGAAGCATTTTTAAATTGTTGTTGTTTACTTTTAACCAACACATTAAAAATAAATGATCAATCTAACACTAACAATAATTACAGATCTCCGACTATTTAGTACACAATTCGTGGGAGCCACAGCTCGATAGATATGAAATGTCGATAGATTTATAACTCACCTTGATTGATTGATTGTCGGCCATCGAACTGTGCTCGCCCGATTAAAATATCTTGGCATCTTAGATTTCATGAAACAAACCGTTAGTCTAAAGCCTTCGTAAAACATTTTAAAAAAAAAAAACTAAAATTTAAAAGAGAATAACAATCACGGGCGCGCGCTTCAGTCGTCTGCAGTTCAAACCGCTGGCGCCAATTATCGACCCGTCTGTGTGGCTGCTTGTGCGCCGATCAATGACTGGCTGGGGGCGAGCGGTGGAGCGAGCGAGTCGTCCGCGCGTGCCGGCGACAAACATGGCTGACAGTGTTTATGTTTCGTATCTATTGCCTGGAGACTAACACTTGTGGCTTTGGGTTTTTTTTTTTTAAATGTTTAATGAAATAATAATTTATGTCATCTAAATGATAACTTGACATGGACTCTGCAATGTAGTCTGCAAAGTAGAAATCTATCTGCCAGTGATTCTCAAGCGAGAAATACAAGGGGTATGATGAGTTCATGCAATATTTACGTTTTTCTTATCGTAAAACATACCGTAGGGGGGGGGGGGGAAATTGGGGAAAGAAAAGGAAAGGGGGGGTACGTATCGTCACAAAATGAGAACCGTTCACAGTGGAGTGAGTCAATTTTGATGATGTGACGATTGATTATTACTATTATTATTATTATTTTTGTTTCGTCATCGCTGCTAATTTGCTGACTGCTGATCGGTACAGCGAAGAGAAATGTGGGATGGAGGGAGGAGGTGGTGGTGGATGATGGAGCCTGTAGTTGTGATGTGTACAAAATGGTATCTATTATACTTTGTCATAATGTTTACAAAAAAAAACAACAAACACTCACTCTGTGTTATTATTTTATTTGATTTTTGTGTTTTCATAAATTGTTAACACGTTGCTTATATTTTGTTTGACATCTTTTAGAGATTTTGACTTCTCTGGGGGGCCGCTGCCTCATTTCAAAGTGGAAAATAGAAAAAAAAAATTCACCTTTGCTTCCATCTTGCTGATACAGTATCCTCCTTTCCAGTAGACCTGTGAGGTAGTATCGTGTCCTGAGAGATTAACGGCCATCTGGTGGTTCGTACCGATTGTTGAATTTTGTATTTGTACATTAATGCAAGTTTTATAAAAAATGTTTTTTTTTTTTAAAGATTTAAAGGATAAGTGGTCATTTGCTGTGATTGGTTGTTTGAATCCTCTGCTCCATTATTTTTTATTTTTTTTTTAAATCGATACCCTGGTGGTATCGAACCGCGAGTGTACGAATCCATTTCGCTATGCGACACACCAAACGATACGGTTTGGATTATTTGTGTTTTAGCCTACACGTATAAATACACTTGCCTGAGTGTATATTAAATCTATATGTGTGTGTGCGTGCGTGTGTGTGTGCATGTTTAACCGTCTTCCAAGTATCGTTATCTACTTCATCCAGTATCTTGACAGTAAAGAGTACTTGTGACAAAGTACATACATAAAACAAAACAAAAAAAAATACTGCACTATACGGGTCAACTGTCATTGAGTCTATTTTTAGTAATCTACCTCCCCCCTCCTTCTCTCTCTCTCTCTCTCTCTTCCTGACATCTGAGGTAATACTGCCGTACCCTACACAGTGGGAGATGTGGATGGAGAGAATTTGCAAAACAAACAAAACATATACACACACGCGCGCGCACAGACATAACACAAACGAGTCTTTACCCACACTCTAGCCAGCCACTGAAGTGTGTCGCATATTTAGATCTACACATCTGCACAACACACCTGCACACACCTGCACGCACATGCTGACAGTGTTGTCAATTAAGTTCGTTTTTTCATGTAGCTTTTATTCAAACGTCCAGTGGACTATTATGGATTGGATTTGGATTTCACTTTGTCTCGTTGGATTATAAGTAAATAGGTGAACTGGGTGTGTGTGTGTGTGTGTGTGTGTGTGCTCGCGCGCGCGCGCGACACGGAAGTAAAAGTTATTGAAAATTTCTTATGAGTGGATAACTATTCGACAGGTAATACTCCAAAACATAGTTTTAATTTTTTTAAAATTAATTCTGTTTTAATTAGGGGATTTAAAATATAAAAAAATGAAAAAAAAAACTGTAATTACAACAATAAAATTTACGTGCATCGCAATAAATCAAATAAATTGATTGATCGACAGGCATAATTGTTTATAAAGTGACTGATTAGTTGTTAGATAGATTTATTGATTGATTGATAAAAAGATAAGATAGCTTCGGTTATATATATATATAAATATATATATATATATATATATATATATATATATATATATATATATATATATATATACTAGTTGCAAGTACCCGGCTTTGCCCGGGTTTAAAATAAGGTTTTCTGTTTACCTTCTGTTTTCTCCCTACCCCCTCTCTCGCTTCTTCTCTCTCTCTCTCCCTCCCTCCCCCTCTCTCCATTTCCCTCCCTCCCTCTCCCCCTCCCTCTCCCTCCCTATCTCCCAATCTCCCTCTCTTCCTCTCCCCCTCCTTCCCCTCCCACCCCGTCCCATCCTCCCTCTCCTCCTCCTTCCCTCTCTCTCCCCTCCCTGCCCCTTCTTTCTCTTTATCTCTTCCTCCCATTTCCTTCCATCCTCTCCCTCTCTCCTTCCCTCCCTCTCTCCCTCCCTAACCCCCTCTCTCCCTCCTTTCTCCACTCCCTCCCCTTTCCATCTCCCTCCCTCCCTGCCCCCCTCACTCTCTCCCTCCCTCTCTCCCACCCCTCTGTCCCTCCCTTCCTTTCTCTCTCCCTCTCCCCCTGCTCCCTCTCCCATCTCCCCCTCCCCCCACTGCTCCCTCTCCCCATCTCCCTCCTTTTCTCTCCCCTGTCCATCCCCCTCCCTCCTCTCTCTCCCCCTCCCTCCCTCCCTCCCTCCTACCCTCATTTTCTCTCTCTCCTCCCTGCCCCCTCTCTCTCTTTCTCTTTCTTTATCTCTCTCTCCCTCTCCCCCTGCTCTCTCTCCCATCTCCCTCTCCCCCCTGCTCCCTCTCCATCTCCCTCCTTTTCTCCCCCCTGTCCATCCCCCCCTCCCTCCTCTCTCCCCCCTCCCTCCCTCCCTCCCCTGCCCTCATTTTCTCTCTCTCCTCCTGCCCCCTGTCTCTCTTTCTCTTTCTTTATCTCTCTCTCCCTCCCCCCCCCTCTCTCTCTCTCTCTATATATATATATATACTTATTATTATGGCTTCACACTTCTTCTAAAATCCTTCTTCATTCCTTTATCTTCCTCAAACTGTACAAATCAGGGAGCATGAAAAAACAACAACAAAGGCACAATACAGCACCAGCGCGCAAGTTCTATTCGAATCGGGAAATGACGTCACAGAGGAATTTTATTTATGGCGCCGTTGAGATTACTTTAATATAGTAAAATACTAAAATAAAAAAAAATAATTACAATTAAACTACCCATCGAGATGAAACGAAACCTGTCCTATAACCTTCCCCATGTAATTATGTGTATGTGTAACAAATTTCACATTATTTGGTTATCTGGATATTGAGTTATAAGGGAACAGACAGACAGACAGACAGGCAGACAGACAGACAGACAGCAAATGCCTCTTATAGGTATATATATATATATATATATATATATATATATATATATATATTACATGCTGTAAATATAGATATTTGGAAAGCTTGATTAGTTAGTTACATCAATAGATTAGCTAGATTTATAAATAGTTTAGTTAGATAGCTGGTTTTGATATATTAAATTAGAGAAATCGATTTTTCAGATTTCTAGATAGATTTGATTAATAGGTAGTGCATTTATCTAGATACACAGATATAATTATAGCTTATTTATTAATTGATAAAGTTAGACAGTTGGCCAGATAGATCGATTTGTTAAACAGATTAGATAGACAGACAGACAGACAGACAGACAGACAGACAGACAGATAGATAGACAGACAGACAGACAGACGGATAGATAGATAGATAGATAGATAGATAGATAGATAGATAGATAGATAGTTTCTCTATGTCAAAGTTTAAGCTACCATTATTGCTACTATCATTATTTTTTCCTTCCCAGGTCCAGTATTTCAGCGTTAATTAGTGCAAGCTATTATTGTTTAAAATGTAAGCTTTTAAATCTTAAACTAAGTTGACTTAAGTGTTTGTTTTTTTTTTAACACTTTAAAAGGAGACTTCCTCCCCACCCCCCACCCCACCCCCACTCGTCCAGGCCAAGTGCAATCGCACACACGTGAATAGATAAATACACATGTGCGTCACACGGCATGGTCACCATACGGGGTTTGCAGCCCTAACACAAATCAGGCGCCCATGCATTGTTTTTTGTTTAGGTCGGCGGGGGGGGGGGGGAGGCCAGGTCTGATAAAGTATTCGCCAAAATAATGACTTAGCCCAGGGCCAGTGCGCGTGTGTAAATTAAGAAGGGGGCCCCGGTTGGTAGAAATTGTCAGGGGGGAGGAACTCAAGATTGGCTGACGGCAGCCCTGTCTGTGTGTTTGTGAGTGTGCTAGTGCATGTGATGTGTAAATCGATGTTCTTATTAGGGAGTTTGGGTCAATTTATATATATATATATATATATATATATATATATATATATATATCATGTAAATGTCTGTGTCTGTCTGTGCCTCTGTCTGTCAGAGATCGAAACATAGTTATATCAATATGTTGATTCTGAACGTATGTTGATATCTTCGATTCTATTGTTTGAACTATCTGGTACGATTCAGCTCCAGCCTCTTCTGTATATTATACAAAAGTATTGCAAGTGCAGTAAAAGGAAAAAAAAGTAACATTTTTAACGAAGTTCTCAGCATATCGTATCATGGACAAAAAAAAATGACCTAAAAGCGAAATATATATATATATATATATATATATATTAATTAGGCAAACGTACCAGATGTGGCGTCATATAGCATCTGAATTTGGTGGCCGTTAGTTCAGGAAAGCTGTGTGTGTGTGGGGGGGGGGGCTTAGTCAGCAGTCTAGTTTGCCTATCAATAAGAACGTGTCAATTCCACCCGATCCCCCCCCCCGTCCCCGACCCCAATACACGTCCTGTATATCTGAATGGTTTAGATATATTCTATTAAAGATGTAACGTAAATAAAAGTACACAACAGACAGACAGCAGACAAATAACAGCCAAACAGCAAACAAATAGCAAACATATAGCAGACACAACAGACTATAGCCGGGTAATAGAAGAAAACTGATACAAAAAAAAACAGTCAAACATCAGACAGGCAAAAAATCAGACAGACATTATTTTAATGAGCTAATATGTACATCAAATATTAATTCTTTTTCAAAATCGCAAATATCTCCGTTTTTTTCCGAATTCCACTATAAATACAAATTTTGAATTTTGTCCGAAAACCTCTCTGCCCGCCATTGTGTTTTCCCGCTCTCGCGTCTGCAACGCAATGTGCTGCAGACGAGTTCGATTTTTCACAGCGAGAGGGCAGAACCGAGTTATCGATTGAAGTTGTTTCCCTGTCTTCAGCAGATCCTCTGGAAGGATTAGGGGGCGTGGCGTCAGCGGTTTTTATTTTGTGCGCGCCCTTTTTTCGTTTTTTATTTTCGTGGGTCGGTCGGTCGGTCGGCCAGTGGGTGAGTTCTGGAGACATTTGTTCCCTGCATGAAGCAGCAGTCCCCCCCAGTCCCCCCCCCCGTGAGTAACATTTCTTAACACCGCTTTCCCCATTCCTCACAATACCCCCTTCCTCCCTTTTCCTTTGCCGGGGGTCTAGGTCTGTAACTGTTTTTTTTTATTCTTGTTGCTGCAGAATTTATTTTTTTGTTTTATTTTCTAAACGTGTATTACATGCAATAATACATTGACTGCTCATCACGTGATGAGATGGTAGAGACACAGTGGCCTTGACAAGACACCATTGTTGTTGTTTTTTTTTTGACACAGCGTGTTGCGAGTGGTGTAGATAAATGACACGCGCTTGGTTCGGGGACTCAGGGGTTCTCATGTTTTGGAGGGGTGGGGGGGGAGAGACAGTGTACAGCCAGCAGTTTGAGACATAAAATGTACTACTTAGTAGACGGTTCGTCTCCTTTTTTTAATTTTAAAATCTCCTTACACGTTGTAACTGTGTCTCATTACATGCTGTAACTGTGTCTCATATCATGCTGTAACTGTGTCTCATTATATGCTGTAACTGTGTCTCATTACATGCTGTAACTGTGTCTCATTACATGCTGTAACTGTGTCTCATTACATGCTGTAACTGTGGATCATATAAATTGTTGTTGTTGTTGAATGTGCAAAGTGTACATACATACATATATATATATATATATATATTATGGATAGACAGCCTCGGGCCACACTGCGAATGGGGCCCCTTAAAGTATTGATTCTTGTTAGATGTTTAAAGGAAGGTCTTGAATGATACTTTTGCATTGGGCTTTAAATATCCCTGTCAGTTTCTACCTTGTGTCCCCAAATATCTCTGTCAGTTTCTACCTTGTGTCCCCAAATATCCCTGTCAGTTTCTACCTTGTGTCCCCAAATATCCCTGTCAGTTTCTACCTTGTGTCCCCAAATATCCCTGTCAGTTTCTACCTTATGTCCCCAAATATCCCTGTCAGTTTTGCCTTGTGTCCCCAAATATCCCTGTCAGTTTCTACCTTGTGTCCCCAAATATCCCTGTCAGTTTCTACCATGTGTCCCCAAGTATCCCTGTCAGTTTCTACCTTGTGTCCCCAAATATCTCTGTCAGTTTCTACCTTGTGTCCCCAAATATCCCTGTCAGTTTCTACCTTGTGTCCCCAAATATTCCTGTCAGTTTCTACCTTGTGTCCCCAAATATCCCTGTCAGTTTCTAGCATGTGTCCCCAAATATCCCTGTCAGTTTCTACCTTGTGTCCCCAAATATCCCTGTCAGTTTCTACCTTGTGTCCCCAAATATCCCTGTCAGTTTCTACCTTGTGTCCCCAAATATCCCTGTCAGTTTCTACCTTGTGTCCCCAAATATCCCTGTCAGTTTCTACCTTGTGTCCCCAAATATCCCTGTCAGTTTCTAACTTGTGTCCCCAAATATCCCTGTCAGTTTCTACCTTGTGTCCCCAAATATCCCTGTCAGTTTCTACCTTGTGTCCCCAAATATCCCTGTCAGTTTCTACCTTGTGTCCCCAAATATCCCTGTCAGTTTCTACCTTGTGTCCCCAAATATCCCTGTCAGTTTCTACCTTGTGTCCCCAAATATCCCTGTCAGTTTCTACCTTGTGTCCCCAAATATCCCTGTCAGTTTCTACCATGTGTCCCCAAATATCCCTGTCAGTTTCTACCTTGTGTCCCCAAATATCCCTGTCAGTTTCTACCTTGTGTCCCCAAATATCCCTGTCAGTTTCTACCTTGTGTCCCCAAATATCCCTGTCAGTTTCTACCTTGTGTCCCCAAATATCCCTGTCAGTTTCTACCATGTGTCCCCAAATATCCCTGCAGTTCAGTTGTGTCCCCAAATACCTGTGTCTTCACCTTTGACAAATATCCCTGTCAGTTTCTACCTTGTGTCCCCAAATATCCCTGTCAGTTTCTACCTTGTGTCCCCAAATATCCCTGTCAGTTTCTACCTTGTGTCCCCAAATATCCCTGTCAGTTTCTACCTTGTGTCCCCAAATATCCCTGTCAGTTTCTACCATGTGTCCCCAAATATCCCTGTCAGTTTCTACCTTGTGTCCCCAAATATCCCTGTCAGTTTCTACCTTGTGTCCCCAAATATCCCTGTCAGTTTCTACCTTTGTCCCAATTCCCTGTGTCCCCAAATATCCCTGTCAGTTTCTACCTTGTGTCCCCAAATATCCCTGTCAGTTTCTACCTTGTGTCCCCAAATATCCCTGTCAGTTTCTACACCATGTGTCCCCAAATATCCCTGTCAGTTTCTACCTTGTGTCCCCTAAATATCCCTGTCAGTTTCTACCTTGTGTCCCCAAATATCCCTGTCAGCTTCTACCATGTGTCCCCAAATATCCCTGTCAGTTTCTACCTTGTGTCCCCAAATATCCCTGTCAGTTTCTACCTTGTGTCCCCAAATATCCCTGTCAGTTTCTACCATGTGTCCCCAAATATCCCTGTCAGTTTCTACCTTGTGTCCCCAAATATCCCTGTCAGTTTCTACCTTGTGTCCCCAAATATCCCTGTCAGTTTCTACCTTGTGTCCCCAATATCCCTGTCAGTTTCTACCTTGTGTCCCCAAATATCCCTGTCAGTTTCTACCTTGTGTCCCCAAATATCCCTGTCAGTTTCTACCTTGTGTCCCCAAATATCCCTGTCAGTTTCTACCTTGTGTCCCCAAATATCCCTGTCAGTTTCTACCTTGTGTCCCCAAATATCCCTGTCAGTTTCTAACCTTGTGTCCCCAAATATCCCTGTCAGTTTCTACCTTGTGTCCCCAAATATCCCTGTCAGTTTCTACCTTGTGTCCCCAAATATCCCTGTCAGTTTCTACCATGTGTCCCCAAATATCCCTGTCAGTTTCTACCTTGTGTCCCCAAATATCCCTGTCAGTTTCTACCATGTGTCCCCAAATATCCCTGTCAGTTTCTACCTTGTGTCCCCAAATATCCCCTGTCAGTTTCTACCTTGTGTCCCCAAATATCCCTGTCAGTTTCTACCATGTGTCCCCAAATATCCCTGTCAGTTTCTACCATGTGTCCCCAAATATCCCTGTCAGTTTCTACCTTGTGTCCCCAAATATCCCTGTCAGTTTCTACCATGTGTCCCCAAATATCCCTGTCAGTTTCTACCTTGTGTCCCCAAATATCCCTGTCAGTTTCTACCTTGTGTCCCCAAATATCCCTGTCAGTTTCTACCTTGTGTCCCCAAATATCCCTGTCAGTTTCTACCATGTGTCCCCAAATATCCCTGTCAGTTTCTACCTTGTGTCCCCAAATATCCCTGTCAGTTTCTACCTTGTGTCCCCAAATATCCCTGTCAGTTTCTACCATGTGTCCCCAAATATCCCTGTCAGTTTCTACCTTGTGTCCCCAAATATCCCTGTCAGTTTCTACCATGTGTCCCCAAATATCCCTGTCAGTTTCTACCATGTGTCCCCAAATATCCCTGTCAGTTTCTACCTTATGTCCCCAAATATCCCTGTCAGTTTCTACCTTGTGTCCCCAAATATCCCTGTCAGTTTCTACCTTGTGTCCCCAAATATCTCTGTCAGTTTCTACCATGTGTCCCCAAATATCTCTGTCAGTTTCTACCTTGTGTCCCCAAATATCCCTGTCAGTTTCTACCATGTGTCCCCAAATATCCCTGTCAATTTCTACCTTGTGTCCCCAAATATCCCTGTCAGTTTCTACCTTGTGTCCCCAAATATCCCTGTCAGTTTCTACCATGTGTCCCCAAATATCCCTGTCAGTTTCTACCTTGTGTCCCCAAATATCCCTGTCAGTTTCTACCTTGTGTCCCCAAATATCCCTGTCAGTCTTTGTCTACCCCCTCCTCCCTCCCATCCATAAGTACAGTCACTGGGGTGTATACATTTTTGTTTGTATTTGTAGCCGGTATGTCTTAACTATCCCGACTGACGCTAGTGTTTCAGTTAACGAGCGTCGCGTGTGCCAGTGATAACCTACCAAAGGTTACTTGAAGATCTTTGTTCGTGAGTGAGTGAGTGTGTGTGTGTGTGTGTGTGTGTGTGCGTGATGTGGTATGGTAGGCCTGTTGTCTAACCGTGAAAAGTAAACGTCACATAATCGGTATCTCTAAGATTGTGTTCCCCCCAAGGCCATATATTGATTACTTGGGTGAAAGGTAAATTGTAGTATTGTAATCAATTCATTACTGTTGTTATGGTTAGTGATTGATTGCTGTTCCATTACATTCAGGGGCGCCGAGAGCCAACAAGGGCCCCAGGGCAGGAATCATTGCTGGCCCCTTAATAAACAATGAGTCATGAAAATATTGACATGGTCGGGGCGGCCGGGCCCCCTTACAGATGCGGGCTCCCTGGCCATGACCCCCCCTGGCCCCCCTCTCGGCGTGCCTGATTACATTCGAAGGGTCTATTCTAATATATACATATATAGCGACTTATTTAAGTAAATTTGAGTCCAGACATATACACAGTCTGGTGTATGTTACGTGCTGACTCAGCGAGTTAATCTAGGTCCTAGTAAAACATAGTACTTCTGCCCTCCCCTCTCCAACTAATGATCACGAAGTTTTGTCACACTCACACAAACACTGTCACACACACACACACTGCAGCAGCGTAGCGATGTTGTGCCACATCATTTGTGACAGTATTGTGTGTGTGTGTGTGGGTGTATTTGTGTGTGTAAGAGTGAGAGAAAGTGAGAGTTTGTATGACTGTGTTAGTGTGACATTTTCTGTGACAGTGTGTGTGTGACAGTGTGTGTGTGACAGTGTGTGTGTATGTGTGAGAGTGGGTATTGTGCCTGGTGTGTGAAGCTTACATCGTGTAGGCTTATGTATGTGTGTATGTATGTGTTTGTCAACAATGGGCAGGTGTAAACATATTATAAAAAATAATTACTTTTAAATAAAAACTAAAAAAAATAACTAACAGTGTTTCTGAAGCTATTAAAATAACTTACAGCGGTACTAATCTACAAAGGACAAACGAAATTAAACGAATTATGGATCGGAAACTATTAAAATAAGAAATATAAAACAGTGGTTCTAAAACTTTTTTATAACAAACGTTCTAATTTTTAATGTCATTTGTTCTGTTTGGTTTTTAAAATCGTATTTTTTAATCATAATTCCTATATTTATTGTAATGATATTGTATTGATTCTTACCATGTTATCATTCAAATGAAAATATTCTGCAAAACAATGTACTCTAGCCCCCGGGGTTCACACGTGTATCGGTTCGAGATCTACTAGCACAGTGGTCGGCAAAGTGCGGCTCCAGAGCCGCATGTGGCTCTTTGGCTCATTAAGTGCGGCTCTGGCATTTAGTTTTATTTGGCATACTACTTATTTAGTGTACTACGTATTTAGTGTAATAAAAGTTTACTAAACAAGCAGATTTGGCTCCCAATTTTTTTTAAATTGTTGTAATGTTCATATTTGGCTCTTTGGCTGATAAGTTTGCCGACCACTGCACTAGCACTGTCTCTCTCTTTATTTTTTTTTTTTGTATTTTAATGTAGCCGTTTCTTTAGATTTCAAATTCCCAACACAAGTTTTTCTAAAATTGTTTTTTTTTTTTTAAGTCCTGTGGTGTGAAAATACAAAAGAGTCCGAACATTGTACATATTAATCATAGACACATATCGTCTGCAGCATCGGAACTTACATTTGAATGGTCATATTCTAGGAACTAAGATAATATTATTCAACTTATTGAAAGAAATACGATAATATTTTTTTAATTATTGTAAGTAATACTGTAATATCATTTTAATTATTATAAGATTTACGGTGCCACTAAGTAAATTATGGTAAGTAATACTGTAATATTATTTAAATTTTATAAGAACTACGGTACCACCAAGTAAATTATTGTAAGTAATACTGTAACATTATTTAGTTTTTTTTAAGAACTACGGTTGCACCAAGTAAATTATTGTAAATAATACTGTAATATTATTTCAATTTTTATAAGAACTACGGTACCACTAAGTAAATTACTGTAAGTAACACTGTAATAAAATTTAAATTTTATTAGCATTACGTTACCACTAAGTAAATTATTGTAAGTAATACTGTAATATTATTTAAATTATTATAAGAACTACATTAATACTCTGTATTTACTTTAATAACTACGGTAATACTAAGTAAATTATTGTAAGAACTACATTAATACTCTGTATTTACTTTAATAACTACTGTAATAGTAAGTAAATTATTGTAAGAACTACATTAATACTCTGTATTTATTTTAATAACTACGGTACCACTAAGTAAATTAGTGTAAGAACTACTTTAATACCTTGTATTATTTTAATAACTACGGTACCACTAAGTAAATTAGTGTAAGAACTACTTTAATACCCTGTATTTATTTTAATAACTACGGTACCACTAAGTAAATTAGTGTAAGAACTACTTCGATACCTTGTATTATTTTAATAACTACGGTAATGTTCTAGATTTATTGTAAGAACCACTCTGTCCGCGGTTCGTAGTTTGACCATGACTGAACTAGACAAGAACTACATTGGTCAGTATTGAATGGCTTGATAATTTTGGGTTGATAAGTTGAAAAAAAAAAAAGAAATAATTTTAACTAGCTGTACAACTGCAAAACCTTTGCATAGAGTTATATTCCCTTAGGGGGCCGTCCATAAAGTACGTCACGCTCCAAGGGGGGGGGGGGTATAAGAAAGTGTGACAGTTTGTGACAGGGGGGAGGGGGGTCAGGCCAAGTGTGACGTCACATTTTTGTATATATTTTTAATTTTCTTTCTAATTTAATTTTTTATTTTTATATTAAAACTTAATAGTTTTAAAAATAATTTAAAAAAAATTTTGTGAAACACTTAAATTAGTTTTATTTCAAAATTGCATGAAATGCATATCTTTTCAATGTGTTGTTCACAATTCCTCATGCTAGTTAAGAGCGCTAATATACTGTTGCGAAGCCTTGTTTTATGTGTAACGTTATCGAAAGTGTTATTATTTCTTTGTTGTCTGCTGCATAATTTTATCACTGATCAAGAAATTTGGAATTTGTATTATAATACAAAATAAGTAATTGAAGTTGCAATCCATCACTTCGTTAAAATAATCTTAATGCCTTATTCCTTGCAACTAATGCACCAGGAAGAAATGCTTATAATCGCGTGGAACGTCGAAAGGCTCCATTTAGCATAGAACTGTCTGGTGTCATATTGCCAAATGAACATTATGGGAGTCACTTTGATTCGCAGGGCAGAACAATAAATGAGTATTTGTGATTGTTGACCAATTTCCAACAGTTGCAGAATATATCAACCCTGAGAAATCTGAATTGGATGCAGCAGGACTGATGTTGAAGGATAATGAATGGTTTGACCATCAAGTTCGCACCAGCCAATACTTCACTCAAATTGTGAAATGTCAGGACATAAAATGTTGCGACAAAGTACAGAGCTCATTTTTCAACGTTTTACCTTTGAGATTATTTCCTCCTTCAAACCCAATCCCAATCAACCAAACAACTGATGGACTCAGAGCTTCAGAAAGAGCAGATGCAGATGCTCATAAATTTCCTTCATTGTTTGTGGCACAAATTCTCAAATTTGATGACATTATGCCAAGATCAACAAGAGTTTTTAAATTGCAACCATATGATCTTTGTTGTTCATCTTTGCAGACCAGTTTACATGATCGAATTTGCAAAGTATGCCACTTTTACTTTGCCTCACTAACAATGTTGAAGAGACATACAGGGTAACACAGAGCTCGGGCGCAGGAGAATGTAAAAAATTAAAGTTCCCTTAGCCCTAAAGGGCCATCGGGGCAGATGAAGTGTAGAATTCATCTGTTTCTATAACCTAGGCATATGAAGGGATTGTGTGGTTTGCACAACGCCTAGCCGCCTTTACTTCCCCAACATAAAGTCAGGTACCCATTTAAAACTGGGTGGAATTTGGGACTTTCACCAGGACCTGAAAAAGTCCTAAGATTCTCACTGAGATTCGAACCCGGGACCCTCCGGTCGACAGTCAAGTGCTCGTCACCACTCGACCACCCGTCCCCTATGAGAATGTGCCAACCCTAAATTTTCCAGAATCAACTCAGATAAAACGCATCCGTCCTTTGAGAATCGCTGCTAGAAGGCAAAGAGAGCTCATGGCAATTATTGGCAGAATGAAAAATGCACATTCAGAGGATGTTGGGTGGCTAGATGAGGATGAAGTTGATCTGTCTGCAATTATTCTTCCAGGAAACGATGATGGGGAAAGATTTATGTCAGTCGTAACTATGGATGAACACTTATCTTCACAATGGATGGATGATGTCTAGTGAATTTTTAAAAATAAAACATAATTCACAGGCCCACTATAAACATATTCAATATAGCACCAGAGCTGCTCACATAATTTGTCAATCTAGTCCTTTTTTTAGTCGCATTGTTTTGTTGCCATTTTTATTATTTAATCACTGGGTGAGGTCAGTCTCGCTAATCTACTTCTTATCCTGTGTCAATAGAATGCATAATCGGAAGATTATCTCAAAGTTGACCCTATTCATTGTAAATGAATAGGTAGCAAAGAAATGATGTTTATTATATAATTTTCAAGTCTAATTTTTGCATTTTTTTTTTCAAATTCAATTGATTGAGTTACTGTTTCAAAGAATAACTGAGACTACTGTTGACAATTAGTTATTCTACTATTAAAGTCATTTAATAATCTGATAATTCTTTTAATATTTATATTTTAAGGCAGTTTAATAATGAAGTGCGATTTAAGTTTTCGATTAAATTTTAATTAGCTGTTAATTAAAATTTTTTTCTAAAGTGTGACGTACTTTAGGATCCTGAGATTTGTGACACTTTGTGACAGGGGGGGGGGGGTCAAAAATCGTCAAAAATAGCGTGACGTACTCTATGGACGGCCCCTTAGACTTGATCGATAGGCTAGGTTATTTTTGGTTTCGGACAGATCCGATTTTTTTCAATGATTGTATTTTTAAACTGTTGTATTAATTATTTGCTTTCGATTTAATGCAGAACCCAAATGGCTATTATTATAATATTCGACTGTCGATGTTCATCCCCTGCCCCACACAAATTATGAGATCCCTTGACGTGACGTGCGAGAAGTTATAGGATGATTCATACGTGACCTTGACATAGATCTGGCCTCGGCCCTATCTACTTGTTGATGTCAACCATTGAACAATTGCAAATGATTCTCACGTTCATGGGGCGAATGCACCCTCCCCCCCCCCAACCACAAACACACCAATCTCACCCCACCCTCCGCAGCCCACTGACTGCATGTGAAGAAATGATGCCAGTCAAATCTCTGGGATTTAATGAGATGCGAGTAGATAATTGTGTACAACACTGATGTTTAAGTTTGTCTGCCAGATTGTATGTTAGTTTGTATGCATTTTTTTTCTGCCACGACAGTATGAGTGTACTCTTCTGTCTGTGACAAACGGTCTGTCTGTTTTTTTTTTGGCTACTTTGATGCTAGGCAGTCACATTATGGTGTGAGTGAAGTGTCCATTAAAGAGCACGGTGAAATGTGTTAAACAAGATTAACCATGATAAGAAAGTATGGGTCTTCTATTATTGCAGTTGCGCACCATTTGTTTGTCTTGTTTTTTTTTTTATATTTATTTTTAATTATTGTTACACTTTTGTGGCGTATTACACACAGTGACACACACATACACACACAGTGACACACATATACACACAGTTTGAGAAACACACACACACACAGTGACAAATATACTCATACGATCTCTCTTTCTTTCTCTATCTATCTATCCATCCATCCATCCATCCATCCATTCATCCATCCATCCACCCATCCATCCATCTATCTATCTGTCTATCTATCTATCTATCTATCTATCTATCTATCTATCTATATCTATCTATCTAACTATCTATCTATCTGTCTCTCTGTCTATCTATCTACGTCCCGCGGGCCACTTTCTCGTCGTTGACATTTCATTTAAATTATTTCTTGTTAAACAATCTGTTCACCTTCTATTGACCCATCCCCTCTGTCCACCTTCTATTGACCCATCCCCTTTGTCCACCTACTATTGACCTAAGCCCTCTTTCCATCTACTACTGACCTCTGTCCAGTTTAAGAACTATTCTGGCCCACGGTTTAAAAGTTTGACCACTGGTTGTCTTTTTTTTAATAACTTCATAATTTACAACCACAGTTTAAAGTAAAATATAAAAGACATTGCATATATGTGTGTATATGTTACAGTTCCCGTAAGCCCATAAGGGCACGTCGGGGCAGATGAAGTGTAGAATTCATCTGTTTCTGTAACCACTGCATGTAAAGGGATCGTGTGGTTAGCACAACGCCCAGCCGCCTTTACTTCCCCAACTTAAAGTCGGGTGACCCATTTAAAGCTGGGTGGGCTTGGAGAATGACACCAGTACCTGAAAAAAATGCCAAGGTTCTCACTGAGGTTCAAACCCTGGTAGACAGTTAAGTGCTCTACACCACTCGACCACCCATTCCATGTGTAACTGCAAAGGGTGGGGGGGAGTAAAAACGTTACAAAAAATATAATTAAAAAAATATTTTAAAAAAACTTTAAAAAAAAATACGCTTTAATTAAAATGTACGAAATTTTACGGTTATAGAAATATTTATGAACCATAGATGACTAGAAAATTGAAAACTTTGTCGACATATACAAAAGCAAAAAAAAAACAAAAAAAAACATTAATTTCGTTGTCTACAGGTTTTAATAAATTAACATTTTAAAAATTTTGTCACTGCGAGTACATAAGTGTTCACATTTTCAAATCGATTGAGCCTCGGATTGCAAGTATTAATTAATCTCCAATTTCCCAACTCACGTTCAACACGACAAGACACTGCCAGACAAACAGACAAAGCGACACGTTCAACATGACAAGACACTGCCAGACAAACAGACAAAGCGACATGTTCAACATGACAAGACACTGCCAGATAAACAGACAACGCGACACGTTCAACACGACAAAGACACTGCCAGACAAGCAGACAACGCGACACGTTCAACACGACAAGACACTGCCAGACAAACAGACAAAGCGACACGTTCAACACGACAAGACACTGCCAGACAAACAGACAAAGCGACACGTTCAACACGACAAGACGCTGACAGACAAACAGACAAAGCGACACGTTCAACACGACAAGACGCTGACAGACAAACAGACAAAGCGACACGTTCAACACGACAAGACACTGCCAGACAAACAGGCAAAGCGACACGTTCAACACGACAAGACACTGCCAGACAAACAGACAAAGCGACACGTTCAACACGACAAGACACTGCCAGACAAACAGACAAAGCGAGCTGAATTAAATCGTATAATAACAGTTATGTCCCGAAATGTCACTTTATTTTTTTGTTCTGTTTAAAAAACGTTTGAAACTGTTTTTTTTTTAAATCCTTCAACAGTATATTAGATATAATAAGACTATAAGACTAAAAAGACTTTAAATCCTTCAACAGTATATTAGATATAATAAGACTATAAGACTAAAAAGACTTTAAGACTATATTTAAATTGTACTTATTGAGCGGTTTTTTTTTTTTAGATAATGTTGTTTGGAGTATTAGTTGGCAGGCTGTTCAGCAAACCGGAATGGTGTTTGCACGTAGTATTTTAAAAAGTAAATTTAACCGTATTATTCATTTACTAATGTTGCCAAGTGTAGAATAGAACCATTTTCTCGAGAAAAGAGATGCAATTTAAATTGGTATTATTACTCTAAAACAAAAAAAAAATGTGTTTATCGTTAGATGTTAAGATGTCATAGTCTGTCATTTCGCCTGTCGTCCGTTTCTAGAACAGTCTCTTTGAGACATCTGACAATGATTTAAGAAAAATTGTTTAACTTTTTTTTTTCATTTTAATATTAATATAAAAAAAGAGGCTTTCGTCTTTTGTAATTAAACTATTGAACCAAATCACTGTCACGTGGGTAGATTTGTCTAATATAATTCAAATAATTCTTAATTTCAACATTTTCTTTTTCTTTTCAATAAAACCAAATTAATTTACCGTGTTTTGTGTTTGTACATTTCTTGCGAATTTTAAAATGTTACATTTGAAAAGGATCGCTACTGTTTTGGTCAAAATTATGGTTTGGCCTGTCGAATTTTACATCGTCAAATTTATAATCGTCTTTTCATTATATTTTTTTTTAAATTGTCAATACAATTGTATTTATTTATTTTACTTTTCCTTGAAAACAGTATGTAAACATGTATACATTCTGATTAAAAAAAATATTATTCCACGTGGAATATAAATTAAACTAACTATCGAGTCTACACGAGTTACGGAACCTGAAATAATCTTTACATATTATGTCCCCTTTGTTCCGTCTTCATTAATGGTTTAGGTTTTTAGTTTTTAGGTTTGTTTATTTTTTTTTTTTATTTTATTTTATTCTAGCTGAATTGATTGCAGCTTGTGTTTGTAAAACGCAATGTTATATAGTATGGATTTTTTTTTTCGAATGATGAAGGATTCAATGAGCATCATTATATTAGCTGTATCCTTCTAGGTAAGGGGGAAAGCCCAATGTGCGCTGTCTACGGAGGCACCACTTTGGACACGGCATGGACATCAGATTGTTTGACACCACTGACTGCCACACGTTTTAAAAAATCGTCTCAACCCGCCTCTCGACCTCCTTCCCCTTCCACACACACACACACACACGCATTCAACCAAACCAACGTGTTGCGCACTTTTTTTTTTACCTGTCACCCGCCCCCCCCCCCCAACGGACTCCCTTTCGTCGTACAAATTGTGACAAAACAATAAAAAAAACATGGCTAAGATCTGTTCAGAAATGTGTTCACGTGGAAGACAAAATTCAATAACTTTGCATTTTTTTTTTTGTTTTCATGTTTTAAAGAATGTTTTATAAAAACACTAGTTGCAAGTACCCGGCTTTGCCCGGGTTTAAAATAAGGTTTTCTGTTTACCTTCTGTTTTCTCCCTACCCCCTCTCTCCCTTCCTCTCTCTCACTCCCTCCCTCCCTCTCTCTCCTTCCCTTCTCCTTGTGATCGTCAGCTATGTCAGAAGGAAGTATAAATCGTTCAATTGTTTTCGACCTGGAGGGGGCATGAGGGTGGGGGGTCGAAAAGGGTTGGGAGGGGGGGTGTAAGCTGATTTGGCACGTGACCGTCGCGTGATCCAAATGACTTCCGTCGACAAACAATTGAAATTTAAATAAATAAATAACAACACCACTTACACACTCGGTGGCTTTATAAAACACAATCCACAGCTTGACTCGCATCTGACTGGGTTTATGTGTTTTAAATGTAAATTAAGTGGGTTTGTGTGTGTGGGTGTGTGGGTGGCTAGGGGGGGATGATACGTGACCATGTCTACTTGAAGATGACAAGAGTTTCTTTTTGTGTGTGTGTGTCATATTCAATGTGACATTTATGTGTATGAAGGTTCACGTCAAAGTATACATCCATTGCCGAGAGGGACACACACGTACTGCTTTACTTTACAGCTGGTGAGTACACATTCATCTTGTTACTCAAACTTTTTGAATCGTGGTTGGGGGGGGGCATTCGGGGTACAATTTGACAGAATGGCCGGGCCCAGGTAAGCATGATTGGAGTGTTGAATTAAAAATATTTGAATTGTATGTCAACGTGGAGCTGATCTGTGACCGTGACCGAATCAAACAGCCGAAAGGACCTTGCTCGACCCGCGGGCCGAACGTTGGTATAGGTCCTAGTAAAAGTAACCCCAACAGCAACAACAAAAATAGTGTGAGAAACAGGTACAAAAATAAATAATAAAAAATATTTGCAAATAGTCAAGACCGTTCTTAACCAAATGTAAACGAGACAACAGCCAACCCCTCCCCCTCCCCGGGCAAGAGTCTTTTTTTTTTTCTGTCAAATTTTACATGTACGGTATTTATTTATTTATCTATGCACGACTTTGTATATGGGCAGCGTTTTTCTTACATATCACTAGCTGTCTTTGGGGGGAGGGGGGGGGGACTTAGGGCAGTTTTTTTCAGGGTCCGTGACTGAGGAAGTCCCGTTGATAGGAGCGTTTTTTTATTATACCTACTGCTGCTACGGTGCTAGTCTCTCCCCATCTAAATCCCCGCCCATTCAGCAGTTGTGCCGAGCTCCGCCCCTGACAGAGTAGCTTTTTCAGTTACATTTCTTATGAGCGCACCCCCCCCCCCCTTCGCCCTATCTCCGCCCCCTCCCCCTCCTCCCCCGATTTCACCGCAAAAAAAAAATACAAATAACATTTAGAAAACTTCCCGGAGTCATTGGCAAGTGTTCTAGTTAACCCCCCTCCCCACACACACACCACCACCACCACCCCTACTACCACTACCACCACCACGTCTCTAGTGTGTCTGACATGTACAGTTTTATTATATATAACACGTTTTGGATTAAGTCCCCCCCCCTTTTTTTTTGTCCGGGCAAATCTAAATTTTATTCAAATTAGTTTTATGTCGACACATTTACAAAGGCGGAAGTCATAAACATTTTTGTAACTTTCTATGAGGATCGAGCATAGCGTCTTTAAGTTCTATTGATATACACAGTGCAATCAATCGATAGATCTATCAATCAATCACCTCCAGAGCGTGTCAATCATTTGAATGTTATTACTGAAAATGTTCCTAAAGACGGTGAAAATGTACGAGTGTTAGCCACTTGGTGTGTGTGGGAGGGGGGGCATGCTTTTAGGGGAGTGTGCACATGTAGTTTTATCTTCAACTTTATGTATCCGCCCGGTTAGCTCAGTCGGTAGAGCATCAGACTTTTAATCTGAGGGTCAAGGGTTCAAGTCCCTTATCGGGCGAAAGTTTTTTATTTGTCTTAGTATTTTTTTTTCTTACTCAGTAAAAATAACAATTGTTATTGTTCATCTATAGTGTATCCCTTATCATACATGGCGACTTTTCGCCACTCATGGCTCCTGGCAGTGGTCTATAGTGCATCATGCATGTCTTAGCACTCACCACGTTTCATCCATAGCCCATCCACCACCACCACCCCACCCCATCACCATGTCTTTGTTTACCTGTCGGTGATGTAGCTGGATATTTCATTGTCTTCGAAGGTAGTATCAATCAGTCCATTTAGATTTGTTTTTGTTTTTTTCCTTTCTCGCGAATCTGGTCAGTAGTGACCACTGCATGCAGTCCGACTTTATCCTCAGCGTCGAGGCGTGAGTGTTGCCGGTCACAGTCCTATTTATAGAAAAGGCTATATGATGGTACTGTGTTAACTGAATAATATAGGTAGCATAATCATTCATAATAAAATGACAACAAGTTTAAATATATATATATAACTTTCATTTATATATATATATATATATATATATATATATATATATATCGTATATGTTGTTAGTTTAATAATACAGATACATAAATCTATGTTCGTTTGTGCTTTGTAGATAGCATAAAACCATCGTTCAACACATTTTTCTCTAAAAGGTTATGACCTGCAACACTCACGCCTCGTCCCTGCTCCTCAAAGTCTTTGTGTGTCATCCATGTGTAATAGTCTGTATTTCTGTAATAGTCGGTATTTACTTGAGGACAATGGTTGAAATATTATGTCGTTTTGTGGGGATATGCAATGATTTTTTTTTTAAAAAGAATAAATTTATCATGAGGGTTAGGGGTTAGGCTGTCCCTTTCAACAGACAGTTGTTGTTGTTTTTTTTTATTTACCCTTAACCCGATAAAAGTCGTTTAGGCGAACGTACGTGTTCATACGCCCTTTCTGTGGACTCGGTGGCGCCCATCTCTTCTCTTTTTTTTTTTAAGGAGAATTGAACCCTGTATCATTAGCATGTGAGTCGAGTTCACTATCGACTTCGCCATCTAGCCGCCAGACAGTTTTACAAAAGTCTGAACCACACGGGTAGTTTTGACATTGTGTCATTCATAATTCGTCCTAATATTTTAATCCCCTGAATGTATGAAGCAACAACCATTATTAGAAAGATATTTTGTCAACACATTGAAAAAAAAAAAGGTAAAGAAACATTAAAAAAAAAAGAATTTTCTCTTTTTTTTTTAAATGTGAAAAAAGTTGATTGGAAAAAAAAATAACTGAAGAAATGTCAATAATAGAAAAAGCTAACAGGTATAACTGGTACAGGTGTCTAAAGGTAACTGCAGACGAACAGATTGTAAACAAAAAAACATCTACCTGGTGTACGTATGAAAGAGGTGTAAAAAAAATAGTAATTTAACTTTAGAAATTGACTTGTGACAAGAAGAAAACCAATTATAATGTTTTATGATGCTAGATACTTACTGCTGTTGACTGTATACTGATATACTCTGTTTTATACTGATATACTCTGTTTTATACTGATATACTCTGTTTTATACTGATATACTCTGTTTTATACTGATATACTCTGTTTTATACTGATATACTCTTTTTTATACTGATATACTCTGTTTTATACTGATATACTCTGTTTTATACTGCTATAGTCATCAGCTATATGATACTCTCAAATTATATGTGTATATGTGTATATATATATATATATATATATATATATATATATATATATACTATGTACTTCTATGTCCACCTATATACTCATATACATTGCTAAATACTGATATGTACTGGTATAAAATGTTATCCACAAAGGATGATAATTGAATGACATTTTAATGATTCAAAATATGCTCCTTTCCAAATATCTACATTCAAATTTAATACACTAAACATTTATCGTCCTAGTTGGTCAAGGGGGCAAACTACTACATTTAGTAAAGGACCGTTACTCAACTTGAACTGACGGTGGGTGGGGCAACTTGAGTTTGGCCAACCTCAATTTTTTTTTAAAAGGAGCGACACCCAGGCAGGTTGTAGTTGAAAAATGAGATTGTAATCAATTTCCCATTATCAGTTGTCAACTTTTACTTTGCAAAATAAACAATGAAATTTAATTACTGCATACTGGTTATCAGCCTGTCTTTGAAATCTGCAATAACATGAGAATTGTTTTTATTTTCATTTATGTTCATATACAGTTAACATTTTTCAAGTTTACTTTTCGACAGATGACATTTTTTACTATCTATCTATCTATCTATCTATCTATCTATCTATCTATCTATCTATCTATCTATCTATCTATCTATCTATCTATCTATCTATCTATCTATCTATCTATCTATCTATCTATCTATTTAGTTATCCGTCTATCAAACAGCCACAATAGTCCCATCAGGCCTGAAATCTCTTGCGTTTTTCCAGAGACCCTTCACAGACGAAGGTAAAGTGAACATTGAGGCAACAGAGGGGGAAACAAAGCATTTATCTCGCCTTAACCTCGGCAGTAGTCTTTCTACCCAAACATTTATTTCTCTAAATAAAACGTTTTCTAAGCGTATTTAATCAATTGTGCTTTAATAATTCTTGAAACGAAGCTAAATCTTATTTACAAAAATTTTGAATCGTTTTTATTTTTCCTTTTTTTTTAATTTCCAGGTTGCCTCCCATTAAAGAGTTCGCGAAAGAGTCGTCTTAGAAGATTTGGATCCCACTGACCATCAAAACATCAATGTGACGTGTCACGAAAGACGGGGCTCCATTCTCCCAAGTTTCCACCGAAACCACAAAGATTTGCATGTCGGACGTACCATCCTGATAAATGCACCCTCAAGACGGACTCAGCACTATAAATAACCCTGCCACCAGTTTTTTCTAGCCACAGACATCCACATACGTCACGAGACAGACGTTTCGCGCTGTTTGTTTGTTGTTTTTTTTTTCTCCCTCCAGACGTTCGTCTGACCGTCTCGCCTTCAGGTGGCTCGTCTGTCAGTCTAGACGATGACGTCACTGCTACTAAGGTAACGTCGAACAAGATGGCCGACCTGGTCGACTACATGGGGGAAATATTTTTTTTTGTTTGTTGCTGCTGCGGGATCACAAATGAAATGGAAAGTTAATTTCTGTGTTTTATAGTGAGTTAGACAAACAAAAAGATTTGGAACTCGGGAGAGAAGACATAGATAGAGAGAGGGATAGAAAGAGTAACTTTTTTTTTGGTTGTATAGTAGGAAACTACTCACACTCAAGTGTGCGATTCTCTCAAATAGCTTCAAAGTGAGTCTGTTAACGAAACTTATTCTCATTAGTTGGATTTAAAAAAAACTGGATTGTCAACAGACAGACAGAAGGAAGAGAGTGTGTGAGAGAGAGAGGTTGTTGTTGGTGGTGGTAGAGAGCCAGAGACGCGGAGCGACGGGAGTGAAAGGAGGAAAGAGTGAGGAAACCATCTCACATGACTCATGATTATTGATTGGCTCTTGAATGTCGAAGGCTGGTCACCTGACCTTAAAAGTCCGGGAGAAAAAAAAGGAATTTCGTTCCGCCAATCAGATTCATTGTTTTTGTGTGTATGTGTGTGTGTGTGTGTTTTCGAAGCCGACATCCAGCCTCCTCCTCCCAATGGCTGATGTTCTTCTTCAACTATTTTTTTTTAGACAGCTGTGGTTGAGAAGAAGGTTGCTGACTCCAGTTTGAAACATGCTGACTGCAGGGGGCTGGGACAAAAACTGCTGACAGTGAGTTCTCACTGGACAGAACGGACACACGTTGTCTTGGAGTTTTGTTATTATATTTTTTTAAATTGTTTTAGAAATGCATGTACACAGAACTTTTTTTAACTTTTTAGATGTGTCATTGTTAAAGGGTACTTTTGTGGGCCCTAGGTATAGGTACCTTTGAGGGTCCTAATAAAGGTACATTTAGGGCCCTAATTTAAGTACTCTTGGGGACCATAGTTAAGGTACATTTGGGGCCCCTACGGTAAGGTACATTTGGGGGCCCTAGACAAATATAGTTGGGGGTGGGGGGGTCTAGCATGAAAAAGAGATGTCACAGCAAAACAAAAATCCTGAATGTGGAGGGGGGGGTTGGGGGGGGGGGAAATAAACAGACTGGGCATTGAGCAACCACGTAGTCTGTATGTCATTATTAAAGGGTCCACCACATATACGGCCATTGTGGACTTTCTTTGAAATGTTTCAAACTGTAAATAAAAAAACAAAACATCTATCTGATGTACATCGATGCAGAGCCTTGGGGGCGGGGAGGGCACAAATATATGTGAGGGGTGGGGGAGGTATACAACACACCAGTTTTACTGAGGGGTTGGGGTGATGTGTGTTCGGGATCTATAATGCCGTGAAGACGATGATCCCATTTTTTTTATAATAAATACTAGAGATGATATTTAATATATATATATATGTATATATATATATATATATATATATATATATATATATATTGGGAGAAAGGACATAGGAAAGGAAATAAAAACACGCACACATTTTAATACGGCCGTTTGGAAAAAAAAATTCAAAAAATATATAGGTCTGTGTGATGGTGGAGCTGACCTTTAACCACTGTCACGTTCACGTTAGTGGGTGGAGATTACAATAAAATGATGGACATTTTGGTGGACATTATGGTGGTCATTGTGATGGACATTTATGGTGGACATTGTGGTGGAAATTATGATGGACATTGTAGTTGTCATTATGATGGACATTTATGGTGGACATTTATGGTGGTCATTATGATGGACATTGTGGTGGAAATTATGATGGACATTATAGTGGTCATTATGATGGACATTTATGGTGGACATTTATGGTGGTCATTATGATGGATATTATAGTGGACATTTATGGTGGTTATTATGATGAAGATTATGGTGGACAAAGTATGGTGGACATAAGCTTTAAATTTGTGTCATTATTTAATTTTATTTATTGTAACTTGGTATAACAAATTTATGCTATCACTGTGACTGAAATTATTTTAACACAAGCAGTGTAAGATGTCTTTGTAGTTAGCTAACAATCCAGTGAGTGGCTCTAGGTGTATTTGAATGTGAGTAGACAAAGACAGACACGTGACTTTGTGTTTGTAGGTCCAATGACACGTAATGACTTGTTTATAAATAGAATCAAGGACCTGTGGGTCACGAGATGTCAGGCCTGCATATCAGATGTATAGGGTTAATGTGGTTGCTTGATAGACACACACACAGATAGATAGATAGATAGATAGATAGATAGATAGATAGATAGATAGATAGATAGATAGATAGATAGATAGATAGATAGATAGATAGATAGATAGATAGATAGATAGATAGATAGATGGATGGATTGATGGATTGATGGATGGATGGATGGATGGATGAAATAATGGACGAATTTTAAAAAGGAACATTTCTTTTACAATATTTTTTTTCCATTGCAGCTAATAGCATTTCCACCCCACGTGACCCCGAACCTTAAAAAAAACTTCATAAACGTAAATAAAAAAAAAAGTTGTAAATAATTTAAAAATAAACTTTGGCAGTCATTACCCGAAAGTTAAAAGATGATTTGAAAAAAATAAATCAATGGTATGAGTGGTGTACACCAAATATTTTTTCTGTGTACCTAGAGAGAGAACTATATATATTTTTTTTTGTTACAGAACTTTGAAAGTTTTTGATGCCATTTCTTAGGTTTCAAAAATGTTTACATAATGAGGTAACTGATATATTTTTTTTTTAAATTAATTTACGCCATTTTTATATGTTTTACAGTAATCAGAAAATGATGAAATATTTTTCAATAGACAATTTTTATCATTTGAGATTTTAAAAAATTGCTTTGTTCTTCTTACACTAAAATCATGCGCAATGTGTTGTAATAAATAGGAATGTGGTAAAATGTTGGTGTATCAAACAAGAGTATGTTGAAATGTGTTGTATGAAACAGGAATGTGGTAAATTGTGTTGTACGAAACAGAAGTATGTTGAAATGTGTTGTATGAAACAGATTCTGATGAAATGTGTTGTAATAAATAGGAATGTGGTAAAATGTGGTTGTACCAAACAGGAGTATGTTGAAATGTGTTGTATGTAACAGGAATGTGGTAAATTGTGTTGTACGAAACAGAAGTATGTTGAAATGTGTTGTATGAAACAGGAATGTGATGAAATGTGTTGTATAAAATTGGAAAGTGGTGAGTGACACGTCGCAATCATTCAATAACAAGCCCTCATCATATTATTAACAACTTCCGGCTTCATACATATTGTCATGGAGACACATGTCATAGTCAAATTTTTATTACACAAGGCCATGAGTTGTTGTTGTCTTTTCAACACTGGCTGGTAACAGCGATGCTAAGGGTATATACGGCTGGGCCCGTATCCTAGAGTGATGGGGCAGAAGGGCTCTGCTTGTGACACCATTAGATTGTATCGAATGGGATTTTTATTTCTCCTGTGACCAAAAATATTGCAATGATCTTTGAATGTGTGTGATGTAGTAACCTACTACCAGTATTAAGTTGTCCTTGCCTGCGCCAGTCCTAACTGAAATATAAAGTGTTTTATTTATCTGCTCACTTTGTAACGAAAATGTGATACATTCATAATTGTTATGTTAACTATTTACAATTTATCTTTGAAATGTGAATTGATTTTTCGAAATTCTACCGAGTTTCTATTTTAAATAATAACACAGACGTATTTAATATACTGTTATTTTATTCGAAACTAGTGGAGGTATCCAACATGGCTGTATGTATGGCCTCCGCTGATTGGTGCAAACCAGACACGTGTCAGTGGAACCTGCCCTGTTTTAAAACGACTAAGCGATTGGTAGGTGGCTGTGATCAGAGGAGCGCTGATGGGGAGGGGGGGAATTGTAAATGACCCTTTGTTACCTCTGCTTAGGGCCCAGTTTTTTCATTATTTTCAGTGGTTATCGTAGGGCCCCCCTCCATTAGTTTTCCCAGGGGCCTACAGTGCTGTTAAGACTACCCTAAAAATAACTTATAATTCAACACATACAGGTGAGCATATATGATCTTGTTCAGTGAAAGATTTTTTTTTTTGGTGAAATCCATTATGTACTGTAAAATCTTAAATAATGCGAACAATTAATACGATTCAAAATAATCGATAGGATGTTAAAATAACCACTTTGCTTTACAAATATCTGAATATATATGTTTTTTTTATTGTTATGTACATTGTTTTTGACGTAATATCGTTGGAAATTAACAAATATTTGATGTCAACTTTAAATGTTATTTGTACACCGCCAGTAGATAAGATAATGTCTATACCGTGTATATACTCTGGCCCCCTATGCTTGTTTGCTCTACTTAGTAACATTTATTTCCTGCCCCCCCCCCCGCTATTCGACTGGCCCCTGCTGTAGAATTTTCACGCCACGGGGCTGTTTATACATCTCCAACACACAGTCGTTCTTATGGATATGCAGACAAGTGACCGCCTTAGGCGCCCCCACCCACCCACCACCACAAAAGGCCCCTTCACGCATCAATTTCTATTACATTTGATGTCAAAAAAGCCCCGTCCGATGCTTCTGTCGACGGCCCTAAAATAATCTCTGGCTGTATTTGCCCTGGGTTGCTCCATATACACATGAACGGCGCTGTTGTGAACTATGTGGTGTATAACCTATGTGGACATAATTTGTATATGTGTATATTTATAAATATATTATCATGTAAAATGTTGTATATATTTTCATAACGCATACTGTATATTTGAACTCATTCAGCGCCAACATTTCGTCCAAAAAAAAATAAAAAATAATAATAATTGTTAATCACTTAATTTCAACAAATAATCTTTCATCTTCAATTTCCAATATTCATCGGTTATTTATTTTTTTTCTTTCCTTGTTTTTTCTGAGTTTAATTTCTCATTTCAAGTTAAGTTTTTTTTTTTCGTTTCCAAATATTTCTGTTTATGACAACATCTCACGATGTCTTTCCACATTTGTATATAAAATATTTTTTTTTTTTAAGTTCAACCAAAAAAAAATATACATCAAAAAAACATCTAATTGACTCATCTGTAAATATAACATCATACATGTGAATGTAGGTTAGTGAATTATGTGAGCCAATATTGGAGGGGGGGGGGACAGAGAGGGACGGGAGGGGGAGGGGTTGTGGCGAGGGTAGGTATAGCCAATGTACATATATACATGCTCTAGTCTGGTCCGTTCTAAAAAAAAAAAGCAACAAAATTGGTTAGGGACGGGGGTGGGGGTGGGGGGGGTGGGGGGTTGTAGAGACAGCAAGCTAAATAGAAACCCTTTTAAATAACAGGTGGAGGTCAGGGTGACCTGATGGTGTAAAAAAATCCGACGCGGTCAAGGTGACCTAACGGTGTAACATTCGATCAGATCCTTGGTAAGAAAAAATGCTACATAGAACCTGAATGCCCATTCTTCAGATTGGATTTTTTTCCTCATCTAGAATTTAGGTATTTTACAGTCATACAGAGATTACATTTGTTTGAAATCTAAATAGTAGATGGACATTTTTTTCTCTACAGTTAGAAATAAAACTTCAATAATTTGATCTCATACACAGATATTCGGTTCTGTTAAGCTCTTTACCATCTAGACCAGGCATGTGGACATTACATGTGGCCCGTCGAACCATTTACTCCAGTTTTAAATATATAAATATCTTGTGGCTGTTTACTCCCCCTTCCCCCCCACTCCTGCTTGCTGCTCCTAAGCATTTCTACTCATGTGTGGGTCCCACCTGTTATCAGCATCCGAAATTCCACCTGTTATCAGCATATGTAATCCCACCTACACTCTGGCAAATTTTCCAAATGTAAATTTGAGATGAATGGGGGAACAAAAAAGGAAACATGAAAACACTCAAAAGAGAGACTGTGGACAGGGGCTATTAGAAATAGTGTACAAACTAGATGATTACCCCGGTATTAGAAATAGTGTACAAACTAGATGATTACCCTGGTATTAGAAATAGTGTACAAACTAGATGATTAGTCTGGTATTAGAAATAGTGTACAAACTAGATGATTAGTCTGGTATTAGAAATAGTGTACAAACTAGATGATTAGTCTGGTATTAGAAATAGTGTACAAACTAGATGATTAGTCTGGTATTAGAAATAGTGTACAAACTAGATGATTAGTCTGGTATTAGAAATAGTGTACAAACTAGATGATTACCCTGTTATTAGAAAGAGTGTACAAACTGACATTGAATTTAATTTTTTTTTTTTTTACTTTTACAAAAAAAAAAAATTGTGAAGATTTTCAATAGACACATCTGGGACTTAAATAAAAATGCTTAAAATTGGAATTAAATGAATATATTGCTGTACAACTATACAGAGAAAAATTACTTTTTTCCCTTACATCTACGTTGAAATATTAAATTTTTTTAAATTGTAGGTTGGGGGGTTTCGTCCTTGAAGTTTTTTTTTTCCCTTTGGGGTTTTGTCCGGATACCACAATCGAAACATATTCATTAAGTTTACCAGATTGTGGGTGGGAGGGGGGGGGAGGGGCTGACAGCTCGCGCGGTAGGTCCTTCACATGACGATCCTTGGTACAACCTGTTTATCCCTGGGATCTGAAGCAAAGTCAAAGGAAGCAGGCGCTGTACAACCTCCCCCCATGACCCACTGCTCATTTTCGTAACAGAAATATTGGGCCCCGGGCTAGTGATTTACAAAAGACTGCACTAATGTAATTGATGCACTCGATGTATGAAGAAAGTTCATATGATGGGTGTGACCCCCAAATGGAAGAATGAATCCAACCTGGCCATCACACCTTTACCTCAACTCTAATACCCCCCCTCCCACCCCCGGGAAATGACTTAGCGATACTGTTAATAGTAACCGGAATGCATGTGCATTGTAGATTTGATAGACAGACACAATTATACTTAGAACCAAAACAGATGTGGAGAATCTAGTTGAGGACAGTCGTTAAAAACTAACGTCGAAGTCTCTTAGTAGTTTGTTTTATGTTCAGTCACGCAATAATTCAAACTCCTAGCTGTATAAAGGTATATGTGAATGAACAAGGACAGAAATAACTCACATATTATTTATATATATATATATATATATATATATATATATATATATATATATTGTTTAACGATGTTTGAGACAAGTCTCTATTGTAGAAAGTAAATATTTTTTTGTGTTTTTTCGTTTTATTATCATCAACTGAAATGTTTTGTTTAGTTAATGTATAGAAACATGTCCACTGGATTTTTTTTGTTTAATGTTCTTGAATGCAAATTAATAATTAAAAAAAAAGAAGCGAAAAAATAAACATTTTTTTTATGGTAATTATTAATAGACATTGATGTATTTAACAGTGTGTTTTAACACGAGGGATACATTATAACACAAGGAACACATTATAACACAAGGGATAAATTATAACACAAGGAACACTTTATAACACGAGGAACACTTTATAACACGAGGAACACTTTATAACACAAGGGATACATTATAACAAAGTGGATACATTATAACATATGGGGCACATTATAACACAGTGGATACATTATAACACATGGGACACATTATAACACAGTGGATACATTATAACACAGTGGATACATTATAACATATGGGACACATTATAATACAGTGGATACATTATAACACATGGGACACATTATTTACATGACGTCAACTTCCGACTCATGCTAAAAATACCCGAGTTTCTCACACTAAAATATACGGTAAATAAAATTATTTAAAAAAAATATATTTATAAAAAAATTATTTTAATTATAGATTTTAATAATTGAAAGTAAATTTTTTTTAAATATATTCACCCATCCCACTCCCCCCCCCCCAACCCATCGTGTGCCTACCAAAATTTAATTATCAATACATAAAGCATTAACTCGTTAGTTAATAGAGCAGTTGAGGGTACGGGTGTCCATGCGGTAAAGCGCTCGAATTGTTCAGGTCATTGTGAAAGTTTCTCTCCATGTCTCCCGTGGCGCCTCCATGGCCATGGCTCTATCAGTTGTGTTTAGAATGAAAGATACTATGAAAAAAACAGACCCAATCATCTATTCATTACAGGGACTTCACAGACAAACATGAAATCCTTACTGGGACTTCACAGATGAGATCGATGAACCATGTAAGAGAAACAGATTGATATTCTTGAAGATTTACTTGGATTTAGAACGAAAAAAACAACTCCACCTTTCTCAATTTTTTTTACCGGGGTGGCTGTTCCGTGTTGCTCCCACCCAGGGGCTCGATTTACTGCCGGGAATCTGAGAACTGTCATCCCTCCCTCTCTGTCTGTCTCTCTTTTCCTCTCCCTCCCTCTCTGTCTGTCTCCCGCTCTCCCTCTCCTTCCCGTCCTCTCCCTTTCTTTCCTCTCCCTGTGTCTTTCCATCCCTTTCTCTCCTTCTCTCCCTCTCTCTTTCGCTTATATATATATATATATATATATATATATATATATATATATATATATATATATATATATATATATATATATATTCGGGTTGTCTTTGGAGAAGTTACTTTTCTTTTCAAGTTTGAGTTTCTAAGCCCCAGAATCACCTTTCTTACAGGTGTACGGCTGCTCAGGTGGACAGCAGATATAACTATATATGAATATCTAACACTGATAGAAAATGCGATTGTCTAAAGGAAGCTATTTACGGTTATACCATGATACATCTTCTACACGACGTTTCAATCTTAAATAGTAAAATAAAAACATAATCTTGACTGTTATAGAACTAATAAGAAGTACTTCAGTTCATTGCATTCATGCCCAGAGCCGTAGCTAGCTATAAATTGTGGTGCCCAGTGGGAGTAACAGTTTTAGAACCCTCACAGCAATCTGAAAAGTGCGAACACATTCACCTACGCTCTTTCGGCGGCCACTTTCTAGTTAGGCGTCCCGTGCGGGCGCACAAACCCACAGTCCCGCAGCATGAATTTGAGGAGGGAGTGACAAGGATACTTGTATCGGGGGGAGGGGGGCGGGTCGGGCCTTTAGGTGCATCAACTCTTTATTATGTCATAGAAAAAAATTGGCCGTGGATGTAGGGGCGGCGGGAGGGTGGGGGTTATGGGCGGTCTCCATCACTAGATATTGTCACGAGCGCAGAATAAACTTAGGTAACTTACGACGTATCCTGGGCCCCAAAAGTCAGAGGCGTACTTAGGGTGGGGCAGAGGGGGCCCAAATTAAAAAAATCCCCCGGGCCCCAGATTGTGGGGGCCCCCAATTTTTTTACGTTAAATATTAAGTACATTATCTCTGTCATGATGTCGAATGCCAAAACGCAGGGGCCCCCATAGAGGACAAGCCCCCCCCGGCCCCCAAATCGCTAGGTTCGGCACTGCCTTAAGCACTTTTGTCAAGGGCCCCCCCTAAATCATAAGAACGGCCCTGGTCACAAATAACTCGATTTCTAAGCCAATCAGTAAAACATAAAGAGTTGAATATTTAACACACAAGCAAAATCAGAATGGGTTTCTGACATATGGCCTGTTTACCGCCCGAGTTCAACCACTCACCTACGCCACATAAATTTATCCCGGATACAGAGGAGGAAAGACACTCCTTCAAGCTCTCCTTGAGTGTAAAGCCATGGCATGAGTAGTGAGGGAGAGGGGGTGGGGGGGAGTCAAAGTTCAGCAAGTACAAAGCCATCAATGCCATGCCGTGAGGTCAGGGAGTGTATATTTATTGATCAAGGGGATGGGTGGGGGGGGGGAAGGGAAGAAGGGGAGAGAGGAAGGGAGTTTGGAACGTTTTTTTTTTTTAATTTCTTTAAATAAGGAGTTACCGGTCGTTGACTTGGTGCATTTAGACCCCATCCATCTTGACATCATCTACCCTCCCCACCCATCCATCTTGACATCATCTACCCTCCCCACTCATCCATCTTGACATCATCTACCCCCCCCCACCCATCCATCTTGACATCATCTACCCCCCACCCATCCAACTTGACATCATCTACCCCCCCACCCATCCATCTTGACATCATCTACCCCCCACCCATCCATCTTGACATCATCTACCCCCCACCCATCCATCTTGACATCATCTACCCCCCACCCATCCAACTTGACATCATCTACCCCCCCACCCATCCATCTTGACATCATCTACCCCCCCCACTCATCCATCTTGACATCATCTACCCCCCCACCCATCCATCTTGACATCATCTACACCCCACCCATCCAACTTGACATCATCTACCCCCCCACTCATCCATCTTGACATCATCTACCCCGCACCCATCCATCTTGACATCATCTACCCCCCACCCATCCATCTTGACATCATCTACCCCCCACCCATCCAACTTGACATCATCTACCCCCCACTCATCCATCTTGACATCATCTACCCCCCACCCATCCATCTTGACATCATCTACCCCCCACCCATCCATCTTGACATCATTTACCCCCACCCATCCATCTTGACATCATCTACCCCCCACCCATCCAACTTGACATCATCTACCCCCCCACCCATCCATCTTGACATCATCTACCCCCCCACTCATCCATCTTGACATCATCTACCCCCACCCATCCATCTTGACATCATCTACCCCCCACCCATCCAACTTGACATCATCTACCCCCACCCATCCATCTTGACATCATCTACCCCCCACCCATCCATCTTGACATCATCTACCCCCCACTCATCCATCTTGACATCATCTACCCCCCCACTCATCCATCTTGACATCATCTACCCCCCACCCATCCATCTTGACATCATCTACCCCCCACCCATCCATCTTGACATCATCTACCCCCCACCCATCCATCTTGACATCATCTACCCCCCCCACCCATCCATCTTGACATCATCTACCCCCCACCCATCCATCTTGACATCATCTACCCCCCACCCATCCATCTTGACATCATCTACCCCCCACCCATCCATCTTGACATCATCTACCCCCCACCCATCCAACTTGACATCATCTACCCCCCCACCCATCCATCTTGACATCATCTACCCCCCACCCATCCAACTTGACATCATCTACCCCCCCACCCATCCATCTTGACATCATCTACCCCCCACCCATCCATCTTGACATCATCTACCCCCACCCATCCATCTTGACATCATCTACCCCCCACCCATCCATCTTGACATCATCTACCCCCCACCCATCCATCTTGACATCATCTACTCCCACCCATCCATCTTGACATCATCTACCCCCCACCCATCCATCTTGACATCATCTACCCCCCCACCCATCCATCTTGACATCATCTACCCCCACCCATCCATCTTGACATCATCTACCCCCCACCCATCCATCTTGACATCATCTACCCCAATCCAACCCCCCCCCCCCCACCAATACAATACCAAAAACCTTTGAATGATTTATTTGAAAACTTACTATTTCCGTCTTTGTTCTAGTGCAGTCTCGCGTTTTGACCAATCCTTACTCTGACCATCCCGTGGGGTGGCGTGACCATGTGTAGTCGTGAGTCCATGAACTGACTACAATTTGATGTGATCCACCATGTGGTAATTCCATCAACAGCCGTTGTACTTCTTCTGTGGCCCCCACAGCGAAATTAATCTTGAAAAAATGGGGGCCTGAAGATTAATGCCCCTTGCCGCTGCTTACAAATCTTTAGCCCATCACACCCCTTTCCACACCCTCCCAAACACATTGTAAGTGACGTCAAGATTATTATTATTAATAAAAGAGGAAGTCTCCTTAGTTATGTGTGTCAAGATGGATGGGTGGGGGGTAGATGATGTCAAGATGGATGAGTGGGGGGGTAGATGATGTCAAGATGGATGGGTGGGGGGGTAGATGATGTCAAGTTGGATGGGTGGGGGGTAGATGATGTCAAGATGGATGGGTGGGGGTAAATGATGTCAAGATGGATGGGTGGGGGGTAGATGATGTCAAGATGGATGGGTGGGGGGTAGATGATGTCAAGATGGGTGGGTGGGGGGTAGATGATGTCAAGATGGATGGGTGGGGGGGTAGATGATGTCAAGGTGGATGGGTGGGGGGTAGATGATGTCAAGATGGGTGGGTGGGGGGTAGATGATGTCAAGATGGATGGGTGGGAGGGTAGATGATGTCAAGATGGATGGGTGGGGGGAGGGGGTGGAGTGAGAGACAGAGAGAGTGAGAGATAGATAGAGAGAGACCGAGAGAGGGAAAGAGAGAGAAAGAGTGTGAGAGTAAGAGATATTTAGAGAGTGAGAGACAGAGAGTGAGAGAGTGAATGACCGAGAGAGAAAGAGTGAAAGAGTGAGAGATAGATAGAGAGTGAGAGACCGAGAGAGAGAGAAAGATTGAGATATAGATAGAGAGTGAGAGACCGAGAGAGAAAAAGTGAAAGAGTAAGAGATAAATAGAGAATAAGAGACCGAAAGAGAGATAGATGATCGAGAGAGTGAGAGAGACACCGAGAAAGAGAGACACCGAGAGAGAGAGAGAGAGAGAGAGAGAGAGAGACACTGAGAGAGAGAGAGAGAGAGAGAGAGAAAGAGAGGGAATGAGAGTAAGAGAGAGGGAAAGAGAGACCGAGAGAGAGAGAGAGACACTGAGAGAGAGAGAGAGAGAGAGAGAGAGAGAGAGAGAGAGAGAGAGAGAGAAGAAATTAAGCGAAAAAAAAAAGAATGAAACGGGTGGTGGTGGAGGGGTGGGGATACTACAATGAGTGCAGTAGGCCATTCAGTGCGAGTCATGAAAGTAAAACCTACCCCACCTCACACCCCTTCCCCATGGTTCACGTCCAGAACACAGCAATACAGGTTTTCCCCCCATCGGGGTCATTGGGTACGGGCGGGAACCTAAACGAAAGATAAGCAGACGAAAAAAAAAAATTTAGAGCTACCGAAAAAGAAATAACAATATTCCACAATTTAATGATTCAAAAGTCTGATTATAATCCAGTAAAATAATATTTGGGGTAATAATATTAAAGTTCACACACAACACGTAAAATATTTGCACGCCAAAAAAAAAAATTATTTGGTGCATGAGAAGTTTCAAAATGTGAACACTTACGTAACTACTGTATGTAGCTGCCAATATTTTACAGCTAGTCAGTAAATGTTTGTTGAAATTAGCACAAGCGCTGGCCGTAGCCATAAACTGTAGCAGACGTGCAACTTGAAGATCGTCTGCTGATTTTTTCGTGGTGTTTCTGAATAAGAATCGTTGTTGTTGTTTTTTTTTTTAATGAACTGTTAACGATATTTTTTTTTTAAATAGCATGCACCGTAAACCAGACAGTCTTAAAAGTGAGTTCACCGCTGACTTAGGTGCTCACACGTGACACTTCTATATGTATATTTTAATTTATCCTGCACACACCCGCCCCCACCCCACACACACACCTCTCACAAACACTTTCTTGTCAATCTTTACTCCATTTCATTCCCCCCTCTCGTGTTACCTGTTCGGACTAAAAAAAATATTGGAATTTGTTTTTTGAGCTCCGGAATTTGAGAATTTAAAAATCTGTTTCCGATCTCTCACCCAATTTACGGGATTTGTATGTAACATATTTTTTAGCATTCCCTGGGGCCGCGGTCCTCAACCGGGAGTATGCGCAGGCACGCCGAGAGGGGGGATCAGGGGGGGGGTCATTTCCAGGGGGCCCGCATCTGTAAGGGAGCCCGGCCGCCCCGACCATGTCAATTTTTACACGACGCATTGTTTATTAAGGGGCCCGCAATGATGTCCTGCCTTGGGGCCCTTGTTGGCTCTCGGCGCCCCTGGGTATGCGTAAACCCAAAGGGTACAGGGTAAGGCTGTGCAGGGAGGGGTGGTACGCAACGACATGTAATTTTCGTTTTAAAAACATCAAGAGGTCAAAGAAGGTCACCGGTTTGCTATAAACTTTGAGGGGTACCCGTAGAAATATTTTAGTCCCCATTGGAGTCTAGTCGCGAAATAAGGTTGAGAATCGATGTACTAGTTATCCACTGGAGATCGATTCCGGATTAAAAAGTAAAGAGAAGAATCGTTCAGTGTATCGGAATCGTTATAAAAAAATTCACATCGTACACTCGTAAGCTACACTAAACTGCAAACGATATTTCAAGTATGGTAGTAGACGTCCACCAACCTACGCCCTTCTAGCCTTCGCCCTCTAGCCTACGCCCACCAGCCTTCGCCCACTAGCCTACGCCCACCAGCTTACGTCCACTAGCCTACGCCCACTAGCCTACGCCCACCAGCCTACGCCCACCAGCTTACGTCCACTAGCCTACGTCCACTAGCCTACGCCCACCAGCTTACGTCCAATAGTCTACGTCTAGCCTACGCCCTCTCTCAACTGACTACAACACTTTGTCTATTTTTATAATGGCTGAATCTCTGCGCCGTTTTTTTTTTTGGACCGTGAGACCTATCTGTACAGGTCACGGGTTCAAAGCCCTGGGGGAGAGAGTCCAGTCACCTACCTATATCTTCGGTGGCGCTTCCATGGCCATCGCACGCCTGACTGTGCCGGAGGATGAAAGTAAAAGGCACATAAAACAAATGTGTGACAAGTGGCTTATTGGATCAAGAGGTAAACATTATATCCCCACAGCGACTTTGATAATAATAATAATAATAATAAATATGACCACTTCCACAACACATGACACCCCCACCCCCGCCCCCGGGAACTGGCAACCTGAAGATCCCGGGTTTGATCTTCGGTGGAGACCAATGGATATTTCAGTTCATGGCTTAAGTTCCCGCCATGTCTCCCGTGGTGCCTCCATGGCCATTGCACTATTGGCTGTGGTGGGGATGAAAGAAGGGCATTGCAAATAAAACAGCCCCTTAAGTGGTTTATATGATGTAATGTAAGAGATTTCATCTCATCCTTTCAGGGACTTCACACACACACACACACACAAAATTCCATGATTCGCTTGTCCAATGGATCCATGTTTGTTATTCACTAAGCGGCTAACTGACAAACAAGTTCTGTTTTACCTGTTAGTCATGCACCGGTGTCACACCCGTTGAACCTGTGACATCAACCCTGCGTGCTCTGTGACGGACTCCCCGGCCATCCTGTCCCTTGTGGGAGCCTCTCCATCAATAATTAACCTTTGACCCTCTTACATTTTTTTTGCATTATCCTAAAACATGCCCCACCCCCTCGTTTGGATTAAATAATTCCCCCGATGCTAATTAAGTACATGACAAGTACTAGTAGACAGTACTGCAAGAAGTCATGTAGCCCCCCCCCACCCAACCACGGTTAGAATCGGTCAATGAATTATTTGTGGGTCACGACGACACGTTCGAACTGATGGCTAGGTGACCATTTGGAATAATGTCATTTTAACTTTTTTGTTTAAAACAACCGGACACTCAATTAAAATTACGCTACAGATAAACAGTGGCTCTTGAAGTATGTGGCCGAAACCCGGGACGGCTTGCAATCAGTTCCGGCAGTGGGGTTATGACTATAACTTGATCTATCAATTCAATACTGTGTGGCGCGCACTGAACAGATCAGACGACAATGCAAGATGATATCACACATATGTATTAGAGATGTCAGTATAACAGACGTCATTACATGATGATATCACGAATACAGTGCAGGATTTACCTATAAACTTCGTATCTTAGGGCCCCCACTTCAAGTCTGAATCCGGCCCTGCATACATATGTATTAGAGATGTCAGTATACAACACAACAGACAACAATACAAGATGGTATAACACATATGTATTAGGGATGTCAGTATACATCACAACAGACATCTCCAATACAAGATGGTATCACAAATATGTATTAGAGAGGTCAGTATACAACACAACAGACATCTCCAATACAAGATGGTATAAACATATGTATTAGGGATGTCAGTATACAACACAACAGACATCTCCAATACAAGATGGTGTATAACACATTTGTATTAGGGATGCTAGTATACAACATCATTATATGTTGTTCACAGAATATTTACTAAAAAAAAAAAACAAATAAAAACAAAACAACACATGACGTCATTCTTAGCTTATTGTTTGTTTTTTTATTATTTTCTACTGAGGTATCAAATGTTATAAGCTAAGAAAAAAAAATTTTGTTTAAAGTTAACATTTTATTCAAACAAAAGAAAAAAATGGTAGAAACATAGAAATTCAAAAAAACAAACAAACAAACAAACAATAACAGAAGCATGTTATGTTTTTTCCCCCCATGGTCATCAGAATTGAGGCCAAACATGTTCAATTTAAAGAAATGGGTATTTTATTTTTTTTTTAAAAAGTTCCAAGTCAAAAAGAATGCAATATGTCATAGAATGTCTAGAGATGTAATACTTTTTTTTGTGGCGTTTATATATTACATTAATATCTAGACTTTAAAGTAACACGACCATCATATGGAACAACATTTCATGTAATGAATTCAACAAAAGACCATGGAATTGTTCAATTGAAACAGAAACAAATAAAATTAATGAAAGAAAAGAATAATTACAACACACAATGATAAAAAAAATATTTTTTTTTTATTTTTTGACTTCTTTGTCTGCATTAAGACTAGGCCATTAGAACTGGTCATCTTTTAGGTCATTAGTACTGGTCATCTTTTAGGCCATTAGTACTGGTCAACTTTTCTCCTATAGTGGACTAGTTTGTAGAGAATTCGGTACACAGTTAAATAAAAATTGAACAGTCGGTACACAGTTAAATAAAAATTGAACAGAAGGAAAATGAAGTTTTTTTTTCCCGACACGAATAACAAAACCTGTCAGGGATTGAGTCATTTAGGTCAAACAAAACCTGCCAGGGATTGAGTCATTTAGGTCAAACAAAACCTGCCAGGGATTGAGTCATTAAGGTCAAACAAAACCTGTCAGGGATTGAGTCATTTAGGTCAAACAAAACCTGTCAGGGATTGAGTCATTTAGGTGAAACAAAAACCTGTCAGGGATTGAGTCATTTAGGTCAAACAAAACCTGTCAGGGATTGAGTCATTTAGGTCAAACAAATAAAAGAAATTAAAAACTGCTAAAAAAAAATCATGTACTGTGTTTTCTTAGCAACAAATTCACCAAAAAAAATATGTAATATCAATAAGTCACACAAGATACCAAAACGGATTTTGTGTGTGTGTGTGTGTATATATGTGTATTTTTTTTTTATTATTTAATAGATCTCAAAAAATATTTTAAAATGTTAAAAAAAAAAAGAATTGAAACAAACCTTCACCCAATTTTAAAGTAAATATCTTCAGAGCAAACCTGAATGTTTTTTTTTATTTTATTTTTATTTTTAATTGTTTCAGTTTGTACCGTGGACGCGGTCAATTTAAGTCCACACAAAAAAAAAGAATAAACGGAGAACACAAAAGGGCGTTAATATCAAACAGGGAGAGATGGAGGTGGGGGGGAGGGGGTGAGAGTTGTCCATCAACCCCCTTCCTCCATCCCCCACTCCGACACCCAATATTTTTTTTTAGACATTTTGATTATCAGGTGAGATTCCGTGATTTTAATGTTATTTAAGAAAAAAAAAATGTTTTAAAAAAGGGAGATAAGAGAACAATTGTGTAAATTATTAACTTTAAAAAAAAAAAAATAATAAAAACTTGTAAGAGTAGTCATTTGAAAAAAAATTAATGTTTGCATATGACGTCATCAAAAAATTGTTTACATATGACGTCATCAAAAAATTCTTTGTATATGATGTCATCAAAAAATGTATTTCTCTAATATTCTTAACGACTTGTGTCACAACCCCCCCCCAACCAAATAAGTATATAGAAATGTTTATCTGTTGTTTGTTTAATCTTTTCGTGCTCATTAGTGTACAGAAGGGAACGGAAGTGTGATACTCAGAGATACCCTATAGTGTTAATGGCCACCGGGAGTGAGGTGGGATTGGGGGTGGGGAGGCTATTGTTAGTGAAGCAAACGTTATGGAAACAGTACAGAAAAGACATACAGTGTATCAGACCCAATGAATAGTTCACCATAATAATAATATTTAAAAACTGCCCCCCCCCTTCCTTCCCTTTTTTGCCCTTTATTCAAACTGCCACCAGCCATGACCCAACAGACATCACAGATTAATTATGTAAAAGTACGAGGCCCAAAAGACCTAGGACCCCCCCCCCACCCACTCATAAGTTTTCCAGTTGTATAACCCCCCCTCCCCCCCCCCCAGCTTTACAGTGGGTTTGTGACCCAGTCTGTGTGTAATTTAAAAAAAAAAACAAAAACAAAAAAAATGGTTGAAAACTTTCCCTGTCTGAATCAAGAAGGGTGATTCCTCTCTCTAAAAAAAAAACTGAATGACTTCAACGAGTCATTCTAAATATAAACACACAAAAAAAAAAAATAAACCATTTTGGTGTTTGACAATGTCTGACGTCATATTAACACGTGACCACAAGAAACAGTAAAAAAATAGAAACGGGAAGAAAAAAAAATTATCATCAGGCAAAAAACTTATTTACGTTTTACCGAATATAAACAAAGGAGGAAAAAAAAATGAACATAAGTTTGCCAAAATGAACATAGCAACAAAGATATCTAAGTTCATGCGTTAAATTTAATTTACATTAGAACATAACATTCAATGAGCAAATATTTTTTTTTTACGTAATTAAAAAAAAAAAAAGAAAAATTACAAATGTTGATTTTTATTGTACAGAAATTTGTATAAACTAAAATATCAATTTACATCAGCATTAATATCAACATTTAGATTGTTTTGTACAAACGATAAAAGCGTTTGAAGAAATAGTCTTTAGTTCAATGTCATCTCTTTAATTAATACAAAAATTAGAATTTTTTTTTTAGAATGTACAAAAATAAAAATACAAAATGAATGAAAAACATCGTTTGTATTGTAGCGGTAGTTTATAATTTGTCATTTTTTTAAAATAATATATAAAGACAAAAACTCATATTTAATCAAAAAGACTGCGCGTGTTCTATTATGTGTGTGTAAGTTTGGCAATAATCTTGAATACAAAGGGAATTTATTCATCGTGGCTTTTTTTAAACTGGGTGGTAAAGTTGGAAAAAAAATAATTTTGTCAAAACGAGGTAGTAGCAGTTGTCAATGCAACAATACATATAGCAGTTGTTAATGACGTAAAATGTCGCCTGATGCTGATGTCGCAATATGTGTTGTGTATGGGTGTTGATAGCATACTATGCAGATGTTTATGATGATGTAACATGTAGCTGACTTTAATGATTTAAGTGAAGAATTCATGATGACGTAATGTATAGCTGAGATATATATATATTGACGCACGAAATTTATCTTATCAACTCAAAACAGTTTCATCCTCTTCGTCCCATCCTCTGGTGCCGACCATGAAAGACATCGGGGGCAATAAGACGGTATCACCAAAAAGGTGGACATTAGCATAGCGCATAAATATATATACTGAATGAACGAAACATCAACAGAATGTCAGCTGATTGTTTGCTTATAACATTGATCCTAGCAATCCAATAGAATCCCAGTCATGCTTTAAAAAAAAAGGAAGTTTTTCTTAAGATAGAATTCACAACTTCATTTACATCACAACCTTAAATCTTTCTCACTCGGGGGTGGGGGGAGAAGGATTTAAAATCGTTTATGTCCTAAGTGTGAGGGGGGTGGGTGGGTGGGGAGTGGGAGGTGAGATAAATATACAAGTTGAAAAGAAAAGGAGTTGAGGAAGGAAGGAGCAATCTTCGAACACTTTCCTATATTCAACCACTGGAAATGTGAGAAGAACAAAATAGAATTCCCACTTATTGGAAGGTAATGGACAAAGTTCAGATGTGAAATAAATGATTCCAAAACACTTTTGAAAAATAGTGGTTTTAAAATATGGTAAGAAATAAAAGAAAATAGTTATACACATTCAAAGATTTTGGACTTTTTTTTTTCTTTTAAAGAATATACCCAAGTTCTTTTTTGTTTTATATAAGTGGGGGGGGGGGAGACAACAAGGTGATGGGTGGGGGGAATGAATCATATGCTGCAGATATTGCAATGTAATAGCTCCACAAGAGAGAAATGAAAATAGATTTTAAAAAGCAACCCAACAACAACAACAGCAGCAACAACAACAGCAACAACAACAACAGCAGCAGCAGCAACAACAGCAACAACAACAGCAACAGCAACAACAACAGCAACAACAACAACAACAGCAACAACAACAACAGCAACAACAACAGCAACAACAACAGCAACAACAGCAACAACAACAGCAACAACAACAGCAACAACAACAACAACAGCAACAACAACAGCAACAACAACAACAGCAACAACAACAACAACAGCAACAACAGCAACAACAACAACAGCAACAACAACAACAACAGCAACAACAACAGTAACAACAACAACAGCAACAACAACAACAGCAACAACAACAGCAACAACAACAACAGCAACAACAACAGCATTTATGTATGACAGGAATAAAATATGATAGCATAGTGGTGTCTTTTACATGTAATGATGTCTACCATGTAACGATGTCTAACATGTAACGATGTGATGTCTACCATGTAATGTCTAATATGTAATGTTGTCTAACATGTAATGATGTGGAATCAATCTGACAAAAATGAGCAAGGAATTATTTCAATTAAAATAGAAAATAATAAAAAAAAAATTAGCATAAATTGGTTCAAAAAAATATTCAATATATCGCCATTCCTGAGTTTAGAAACTGCCATATGACATCTTATTTATTATATTAATTTTTATTTAATTTATTCCAATCAATCAAAAAAAAACTCTGCATTTTAATAAAGTTTTATTTTATACAATGAATCTGTACTATTGCATCATTCATTCATTTTAAAATTAACTTATTTACAACATCTTTTATTGTGGAAACTTTTAAAGAATGTATACAAAGAAAAACATTGTAGGGGAAAGAAAATCTATAAATAGATCTCACCCTTACAGCTGACTGCATCGCGGGTCATTTCCGGTGACATCAGCTTTTTTTATCGGTGTGTGTATAATAAGTACATGTGTGTGTTGATGATTCGTGTGCGCATGTGTCAGAATTATCGGGAAAATCCTTCTGGTTTGATTGTAAACACGGGGAAATCCCGTTACAGTGAATTATTTTTTTTTTATTGTATGACAGCCAGTCTTATTCTGTTTGAACTGACCTAACGATGCTGTCACTTGACACACTAAGGTATACCGTCGGTGGTAAAATTTCCCAGCTGCTCGTACTGGAAGCTGGGGCAGTGTACCAGGTGTGTCGCTACGATCTCCATCAGCTCTTCTTTCTCTTTCCTCAGCTGCAGAGCCTTCTGTGAGAGCTCTGCATTTGCCCTGTGCAGCTGCTCGATTGTCTGTTGGGAGGAGGAGGAAAGGGGTGGGGTGGGGGATAGAAATAAATTAAACGATTTTTTTTTTAGGACAATAGAAACACACGTTGATTCACAGCAGGGCTGCATTCTGATGATATGATTTGACTACTCCCCCCCTTTTCTCCCATCATCCCCTTTTCGACAATATCCACCAATACATCTGAACACGTATCATAGTCAATGCCCGGGGGGGGGGGGGGGGGAGGGGAGGGGGTGTTTTTGCCCCCCCCCTTTTGTTATTTACTTAATTAATAAATTAACTACCCCCCCCCTTTTTCTTGCCCCCCCCTTGGTGAAGTTTTGCCTCGGGGGGGTAGTAATAACTGATGACTCTTTTTTACAGCAGAATATTTTATCCGCGGGGACCACCAAAAGGGCGCGGGCAAATGGAATTTATATTTTACTGCACCCCTTACGTTGGCCCTGCACACGAGGGGCAATTTTAACGCACGGGCCCCACACGGGAAATCACAATGGGGAAGTGAGGCACGATTACACGGGGTACGATGGTGAATGACCATTTATATTTCTTTCTTCAAAAGGCTGCTGTCGGGAGGGAGGGGGGCGGACCAACATTTATTTGCCTGGTGGCCCAGGCTGGCCCCAATACACTAGTTTAAAAAAACAAACAATGGGGCATTTTTTTTTCAAATGGGCCCATAACGACCTAAGACTGACTCTGCTGACAACCCATGTACTGGCGTAAAGCAGCATCTACACACACAGGCACACACACACACACACACCTGCATCAGGCTTTCCTCTGATGATTTCCTCTTCTGTCTGAACCGTCTGGCCGCCATTCTGTTTTGGTGTCTCCGTCTCTCGATACGTTCAAGTTCCTCGGACCTCAGCTGTGGACATCAGGAGACAAAATGGTTGATTTATTATGACTGGTATCACTGACTTATTATGACTGGTATAACTGATTTATTATGAGTTGTATCACTGATTTATTATGGGTGGTATCATTGATTTATTATGACTGGTATCATTGATTTATTATGACTGGTATCATTGATTTATTATGACTGGTATCATTGATTTATTATGACTGGTATCATTGATTTATTTTGACTGGTATCATTGATTTATTATGACGGGTATCACTGATTTATTATGGCAGGTATCATTGATTTATTATGACTGGCATCATTGACTTATTATGACTGGTATCATTGATTTATTATGACTGGTATCATTGATTTACTATGACCGTTATCATTGATTTATTATGACTTCTATCGTTGATTTATTATGACTAGTATTACTGATTTATTATGACTGGTATCTCTGATTTACTGTGACTGGTATCATTGATTTATTATGACTGCTATCATTGATTAATAATTATTGGTATCACGGATTTATTATGATTGATATTGTTCATTTATAATGATTGGGATCATTGATTTATAATGATTAATACTATTGATTTATAATTATTGGTATTACTGATTTTAAATGATTGGTATCACTGAATGGTATCATTGAATTATAATGTTTGTTATCATTGATTTAAAATTATTGATAACATTGATATATAATGATTGACATAATGATTTATATCGATTAGTGTCGCTGATGAATAAAGATTGATATCGTTCATTTATGTTTTGTATGTATCATTTGCAAAGATTTATGTTCACTGTCTTAATTGATATGCATCCATTGGTACAATTCATTCATATCGATATAATGATAGGTCCCTATGATTAAAATCTTACAACGTAATGTATCTCTACATAATTACAATGATAGATATATCATGGATATAATGATAAGTATCATTAATTGATAATGCTATTTGTTGTTGGCTTATAATCTATGGTATTATTCATTTAAATTGCTTTCTAACACTGACTTAATGGTACAATCACATTGATTTAAAATAGTATAAATCTTTGTCTTATAATGCTAGATATCACTGGTCTATATATTCTTTTGGTGCCCAATGATTTATAGTTTTATCTATTATTGATCAAAAATTAATGTAGGTGGAAATCACTTATTTGATTCATGTTGATACGTGACACTGATCTGTCGTCTAGTAACGAAGATTTTTTTTTTAGCATAATGATCTGAACTGTTTGTAAACAAAACCTGAAAATGTCTATGGATGACACAATTTTGATAGCTTACCAAAATGAAGAGTAAATGATGGGAGTTTTACTGACTTTTTGCAGTATTTTATCCCCCCCCCTTTTACCGTTATGTTTGCTTGGGCTGTATAGCCCTAAGCCCTCCCCCCCCCCAATCCCCGTCCCCTCCCCTTGCTTGTCTGTGTTTTCAACCGCCATTCGGAAATATTCGGTTGTCATGTACACAATGAGGTAAGCTTGGATATTTAGAGATATATATATATGGTGTAAGAGTGTGTGTATGTATGTGTGTATGTATGTGTGTGTGTATGTGTGTGTGTATGTGTGTACACAACAATTCAGGTCGGTGGATGAGGGGGGGGGGGGAGAGGAAGGGGTGGGGGGACATTTTCTTGGTGAGTCACAGGGATAATAGATAAAGCCCAACAACTCAATACTTCTTGGTGGTGGGGATTTGGGGGAGGGGGGGGGTAGAGCGAGAGAGAGAGAGAGAGAGAGAAGGGCGAATGTCGGAGTGAGAGAAAGTGAGAGATGGATTAGGTGAAAAGGAAGAATATAGGACGTTACGGGAATAAATCGGCAAGAACATGATACAACGAACCTAGCAACAAGGATAGTTTGTATCAAGGTTCTTGGGTTTGAATTAATTTTTTTTTAAAATATATGAGATGTGAGTACTGATTTGTAACTGATCATCATGTGTGACAGGTGGTTGGTCGACTCGCCATGCAACATTAGGGGGGGGGTTGAGGTAGTTGGTGTATTTCGAGGGGTTAGGATCAAGAGAGAGGCACCAGATATACCGCAACAATCGTCTCAAGACACGGAGGCGCAGTGACAGCCTCTCGCCATGACGTATATATATATAGTATGAGTCACTAATGACTCACTGCAATGACGTATATATATATAGTATGAGTCACTAATGACTCACTGCAATGACGTATATATATAGTATGAGTCACTAATGACTCACTGCAATGAAATCTCATGAAGAATCAACAGAAACTGACAAAAAAAAAACTAATATCTATATTTTGTTTTCGAACTGAATAACAGGTGATATGTTTGTTTATTTTTCGAACTAAAGACACAAACATCTATATAAACAAAAGGGACTTAAAACAGGGGGTGGGTCGATACAATTTAAAACAATAATGTCAACAACAACAAAAATAATATACAGATACGCTGACACAATAACTGGGCTGAACAAATATCGTTCAGTGAGGAAAGGTGTGTCGACTTGTAAAAGTCAAAATTCAGACATTCTGGCGACAACCAGCTTCTTTCATGTATAATGTCTATGTTTAGTTATATTATAACATGAGCCTATTTCAGTGCTTTTTTGTAAAAAAAAAAATAGGTGCCGGTACTCAGTGATGAATTGACTAACTTTTTACCATTAGTCTACACCTATGTTAATTCTTATCACGCGCAATTTTAAAATAATTCAATTGTAACAAATTAATAATATAATAAATTAATAATAAACGTTAAAATACAAGAAAAGTATTAATTTTTCCCCCCATATTGAAAAATGGTGCCGGTACGCCAAATTTATTTTGAATGTCGCCCAATCTTTTACTCCTTACAGTTTGTGTCTGCGTCCTTTTGTTTCCCCTCTGTATTGTAAATTCAATCCTGATTATTCCCCGTGAGCTTCATATTTTTTTTTTTAATTTGGAGAAATTTACCTCGACTATGAACTTAAAAGATAATTATTATTTTTAAAAGTTTTCGCACACTAGTACGTGCTGCACAAAATGTACAATTTGAGAATATAAGAAAAGCAATTATTTTATATTGCTATATTTATTTAGATTAATGTATCAACGTTTTTGTCAACAATTCTGTCATTCTTACATTCCAGTAATCCTTACATTCCAGTAACTCTTACATTCCAGTAATTCTTACATTCCAGTAATCCTTACATTGCAGCGATTCTTACATTCCAGTAATTCTTATATTTCAGTAATTCTTACATTGCAGTAATCCTTGCATTCCAGTAATCCTTACATTCCAGTAATTCTTACATTGCAGCAATTTTTAGATTCCAGTAATCCTTACATTTGCAGTAATTCCTACATTGCAGTAATTCATACATTCCAGTAATTCTTACATTGCAGTAATTCTTACATTGCAGTAATTCTTACATTGCAGTAATTCTTGCATTCCAGTAATTCTTACATTGCAGAAATGTGTCAACAATGACCTAACTCTTACATTCCAGAATGTGTCTACAATGACCTAACTCTTACATTCCAGAACCTGTCAACAATGACCTAACTCTTACATTCCAAAATGTAATTATTTCAAACTGAAATCTCCACAGTACATCTCTTATTGGGACGGATCGTTTGTTGTATTATTATTTTATTTTTGTTGGTATGTCCATATTCTTTCCAATTATTCAGGCTGTTGGTTTAAGCTGACTGAGTTACTTATCTTAAGAGATTACGCATTCCAAAGTCAAATGAATACGATCCAGATAACAGATATTTATTGACGCAGACATCTTACATATGTCATCTTTATCGTGTCACGGGGTCGAAGGGCGTAACAGCAACAGTGGGTCTCAAACCGCTCTTGGAAAAATAAAAAAGCCCCTCTCGACAAGCCCCCCCCCCCCAACAACAACACCTCACCTCACCCCCCCCCACCCCAGCTAGGATGGGACCAGAGAAAAGAATGTAGCCTATATAAGACTGAAAACAATGTTCATTAAAAAGGAGAACCGATGTATCGTGTTTTTAATCAAGGAGAACTAAGCAAAAACCCACGCTTTTTCTCTCTTCGTAACATGTGTATAATATATATATATATATATAATCATGCCAATATAACAGCCAAGGCTTATGGAAATGATACATTTGGGCGGGTCCTAGAGAAATACTATTGGTGGCGGCCCTAGAGAAAGACTATTGGTGGGGCCCTAGAGAAAGACTATTGGTGGGGCCTAGAAAAAGACTATTGGTGGGGGCCCTAGAGAAAGACTATTGGTGGGGGCCCTAGAGAAAGACTATTGGTGGGGGCCCTAGAAAAAGACTATTGGTGGGGGCCCTAGAAAAAGACTATTGGTGGGGGCCCTAGAAAAAGACTATTGGTGGGGGCCCTAGAAAAAGACTATTGGTGGGGGCCCTAGAAAAAGACTATTGGTGGGGGCCCTAGAAAAAGACTATTGGTGGGGGCCCTAGAAAAAGACTATTGGTGGGGGCCCTAAAGAAAGACTATTGGTGGGGTCTTAGGCAAGATAAATTTGCGGGACATTGGTAAAGGTAATTATTTAGGGCTAAAGATATTTTAGGGTCCCTAAGCGAAACGCTGGTCGTCAGGTGTTTTTTTTAACTAGGGCCCCATATCTTAAGTAATTTTAGGCCACCCTTTTGTCTTGCAAAACAAAATATTACCCCCCCCCCGGGACAGATGTTGCCCTAGCAGGCCTTATATACGGGGATCATAGCAGGGATCACTATGGGAATCATTAAAGATATTATGGGATGGATCGTTGCAGGGATCATTTGAAAATTAATTGAGTGTATAATTCTAGAGAAAACTGCATGGACTATAAAGCAATCATTGCACAGATTATTGCAGGGATCATCCCCAATGATGCTGCGGGCTTATTTAATTTGATACCAAAAACTGGTTATGGGGCTAGCTGAAAGAGCGGGTGGTGGTGGTGGTGGAAGAATGTTCTTTCAGGATTACTCAGTTGTACTCACACCACCATCCCCCATGTAGGTAAACGAGAACTCAAATAGTTGTGTACACATTGTCTCATTGTGGAGTGTGTGTGTGCGGGCGGGCGGGCTGGGGCAAACCTTGCTGGACGTGTCGTGTGTGTTATCAATTATCAAACACCAGATGATAAGATGGAGAACAGAATGTAATAAGTTAAATAAAAAGATTTAAAAAAAAAAAAAAAAAAGAAAACACGTAAACCAATAGTAAGTAAAGTTCCCTTAGCCCAAAACGGGCCATCGGGGCAGATGAAGTGTAAAATTCCATGGGCCTCACTGAGGATCGAACCCAGGACTCCCAGGTCGACAGTCGAGTATCTACACCACTCGGCCATCCGTCCCACGTAACCAAGAGAAGATGTCATGGCTATTCACAGGCAAAACTGTTGTTGTTTTTTTTTAAACACTGACCGGGCGACCACCGGACAGACCTCACAATACAGAAATATTTCCACTAAACTATCCCACACCACTATCCTTCCCCTCCCCCCCCCCAAACCGACTTTCACCCACCTCGACTATAAATTTACTCGATTCACTAGTGAGTGAGCTCATACAGAGACTATTACTCACTGTTAGCTTGCCCCGCCCGCCTTCCCCCCACCCCCCTTGAAGTCAGCCAACAAACCTCAGCACCCCGACCCCCCCTCCAACCAGACCAATGAGACAACAAATATGTAGGTGTGTATAGGTATGTCCAGGTGTGTCCAGGTGTTGGATTTTTCCGTCGTAAAAAAAAAATGTGTAATAATCTTTTGCTCATGTATACTTTGTGCAGTAAAAACAAAAAAAAAACCAGAGAAAATCGGGTTAGCAGTGTTCGTAATTTGACTTTATAGAGTTGACTCAATTCTAGATTTGACTTTATAGAGTTGATTCAATTCTAGATTTGACTTTATAGAGTTGACTCAATTCTAGATTTGACTTTATAGAGCTGACTCAATTCTAGATTTGACTTTATAGAGTTGACTCAATTCGTGATTTGACTTTATAGAGTTGACTCAATTCTAGATTTGACTTTATAGAGCTGACTCAATTCTAGATTTGACTTTATAGAGTTGACTCAATTCTAGATTTGACTTTATAGAGTTGACTCAATTCGTGATTTGACTTTATAGAGCTGACTCAATTCTAGATTTGACTTTATAGAGTTGACTCAATTCGTGATTTGACTTTATAGAGTTGACTCAATTCTAGATTTGACTTTATAGAGCTGACTCAATTCTAGATTTGACTTTATAGAGCTGACTCAATTCTAGATTTGACTTTATAGAGTTGACTCAATTCTAGATTTGACTTTATAGAGTTGACTCAATTCTAGATTTGACTTTATAGAGTTGACTCACCACAGGGCAGGTCTTGAGTAGTGTGGATCGCAGTAGCGGACGAAGTATATGTGGGTTTCTGAGTTTATCGTAATAATGTATCATTAGTTGATTGAGGGTCTCAAACCATTACAACTCCTTGAGAGAGAGAGAGAGAGAGAGAGAGAGAGGGAGAGAGAGAGAGAGAGAGAGAGAGGGAGAGAGAGAGAGAGAGAGAGGAGAGAGAGGGAGAGACGAATAGATAGAGAGATAGATACAAGTGAAAAATATTAGTCATGATTTATTATGTTTACCAAGAATGCACGTACTATAATATTTACTAACAAAATATGTGTACCAATATTGGATTGTGATAGCAGGGTGCATGAACAGAGATGTGTGTACAGTGATTTGTGTATATAAAGATATATATGTTCGTGTGTATTTAGATATGTGTACATATGTATAAAGATATATGCATGCATGTGTATAAAGATGTTTGTACCATTCGGTCATCATCCAACTATTCTCAAAAAATGAATTATAATTCATTTATTTTTTTTTAAAAAAGCTATCAGAAGGCGTGGATTGTAGCAGAGCGAATGACGTCATCAGACCAAGAACTCTTTTAACAAAAGACCGTCAACAATAACAACCGCCTCGAACAGTAGTAGTGGTCGTAGTCGTAGTAGTAGTAGTAGTCGTAGTACAAATGTCATCTCATCCTGTTATCTCACCGACGTTATCACGTCATGGTCACAACACAGTTATCACCACACGACCCGGTCTTGTGCACTTGCGGGTGCATCTAAAGTTGTACTATCAACTCGGTTTTTTTTTTGTTGGATTTTGTTTGTTTGTTCGTATTTGTCGTTTATTTATCTATCTACCCCCAGCGCGTGGCCTGTGTCCTTGGAGAGAAAACACAATTTTGGCACGTTGAGAGTGACACGACAGTGTTAGTTAGTCACTGACTGTTTGTGACCCGGTGTCACTGACCTCAGAGTCTCGGTCATACAACATCAACAACAACGAAACACTTTGTGGGGATACGGTTTATGAATTTCGTTCGAGGGCGTTGAACTGGCGGCTGGTTTCGACCGATGGGGCGGAGGAATACGGTGACGCAATCGATGACGTATGCGCTGACGCCACGACTGCTGGAAACTGAACAAAGTACCGTCTCGTGTGAGTTTGCACGTCTCCAGGTAATGCCGCCCGCTTGGGTTGCTCTCGATGTTTCTGCCAAAGTTCGGGTATGCGCTGGTCAGACAGACATGAAGGTATTTTTTTCGCCTACAGATATATCGTACTACTCAGCGGCGGATTTTACGTCCAGCGTACCAGTCACTGGGCCCCGACTGTTTTGGGCCCCCCACCCGCAAAAGCACAACTTTGATTTCATTTTGAGACATTTCTTTCTTTTTATTATTTAGCGAGGTCCAGTATTATTTTCTCTACGCCCCCCGCCCCTCAGTGCCCCAACAGACCTCTGATCGGCCACAGGGCAGTAAGACGACTTGATTGGATGTTCAATTCCATGCCACTTACACCAGTGATATATATATATATATATATATATATATATATATATATATATATATATATATATATATATATATACATTCAACTTTTTCATTAAAATTACTTAAAACAACAGCTGCCCCAGTCAGTGACATGTTCCCGCAGAGTAAAGACTTGCCCGGTGTTACCTCAAATGGAATGATTGTTGCTGCCACACAAGACAAACATTTTTTCTTAGATAGAAATAGAATTAAAAAAAAAAACCACAATAATAATAATTCCCCATTCCGAGTATAAACTGATAGAGTCATATCGTGACATTGCAAAGTATCTATATTTATATATGTTTAATATATCGATTCCAGCCAGCAGCGTCATCAGAGTTAACGGTTGTGTTTGGGGAGGGGGTAGAGGGAGAGGAGTAAGGGGGGGGTCTGTATATCAAGGGGCGGGTTGGGTATAGGGCGTACTGGGGTCATAGTTTTACGCTGTTAAAATAACGAAAAAAAATTGTGACGGCAGGGTTAAATATAGCACAGCACACAAACAAAATGTAACTGTATTGGGGGGGGAGTGTGGAGGGGGGGGGGGGGAGAGAACATTATATTTATTTGTGTATCAGTCTAGGCGGCTCCCCAACCACCCAACCCCTCTTTTGAAATCGTTTATCTTCACCAGTGGCGTTGCCTATTGGCAACATTTGGAGAAGAATCTCCGTAAACAATGCGTCGCCTATCGGCAACAATATTTCCATCTCCGCACCCCAAACGCCCCCCCCCCTCAAAAGACCTAATGCCCCCCCTACGCGCCCCCTTATGACGACACCCTTGACAAGAACAATGGATACAGAGTTGTGGGCCTTGGTGGTGGGAATATGAAATTTGTTGCAAAATGATTTTTGTTTTCTGATTAGGGTAGATATAAAAAGACCCATAAGTATTTGGAAAGCGGGGATTTTTTACAATATTTAATAATTTGTTAAAAAAAAATAAAAGCATAAATTTGGTGTTCATTCTAATAGTTTGCTATTTAAAAGCAATATATACATATATGTAAAACTATGTTTACATAACTTCATATAGAGGTTATTAATTAGTGAGCTTTAAGTGAGTTATAAGATAGTGGACTAAGTTAGGGAATTCCCGAAGCAGTTCTGTCGTGTTAAAGCAAATAAGAGAGAAATGTTCGTATCAATTAGAAATGGGTGCTTTTTTTAAGAGGTGTGGTGTTATGATAAATGAAACTATAACTACGGCCCAACTAATACTGCGTTATATTTAACTCAAATGAAACTATAACTACGGCTCAACTAATACTGGGTTATATTTAACCCAAATGAGACTATAACTACGGCCCAACTAATACTGCGTTATATTTAACCCAAATGAAACATTATAGTAATCATCATCAAAACAAATAAACCACTGGATAAATTTAACCAACGGGAAGATTGTATTTTAAAGCAGATGTCATTGTAAACTGTGTGATAATGGGAATACATTTTGTAGCAGTATAAATCTCTTTGTAACGCTAGATGAAAACAAAAACATATTTTTTAAAGTCAAAACTGGGAATTTAAAGTAGATGATTTAACGTGTTTGTGTGTGTGTGTGTGTGTGTTTAACTAAAGTATACACATGTGTATATTATTTTTTATGTGCAGTTAGAGACTTTCTTATGGTGTTATGGGCCCCAGTTTGAATCCTATTCAGATAATGTTAGAGATATCCGGTGGCCCCTAGGTCAGTGGTGGCGAACCTGCTGCAGTTGGGTCCCCCCCCCCCGAATAGGGTGCAGAGTTATAGCGAAACAAATTAATAAAATAATGTGCAGACATTGCGCACTTCGTTTAAAACATCTTCTTTCTAGCTCTTTATCAAATTTAGAGCAACATAACTTAAACATGCAAACTAGAGGTGTGTCATCAACTGACCTAAGTTCTGACGATAAACCATACCTGACACCCACCACCCACCCCAAAAAATAATTGTGGTACAAACCTATGTAATTACCAAAAGTTGTTATACAAACAAACAAAAAAGAAGATGCAATGAAAATAAATTGGAAATAGATGTGAGATGTAAATTTCGATGTAAAATATTTCAATTAAAAACAAAAATACAAACTAACAACTTTTTTAATACGTCAACAACAAATTAATAAAAACACAGGGGAGGGGGGGGTCTTTTCTTAAAGTGCAAGGTGAAGGTCTCATGGTAATTTTTAAAGTCAAAGTAAAAAAAATAGGAAAAAAAAACAAACAAAACTAAAATGGTGGATTCTCCTCCAGACTGCCCGATCCTCAAACCCCTTCCCCACCCTCGAATTACCCTACCATACATATATACCTTTTTGCCCCTTGAAGTGTTATGCCAGTAAGAAAACATGAAACAATATTTTCACAATTTTAAAACGCCTTTGTTGATACGACATTTGGCTGTTGTTTTTTTTTTTTTGTCTCTCTCGTCTGTCATAAACATTGGAAAAAAAAAGGAAACGGCACGGACTCTCGCGAAAACCTGGCCAGTGATTGACATTGCCAGATGTACCGTAGATAACCATCAGCAGACGATGATGACGCGATGGAACGCCGGCCAACCGACGGGGGGTAAACTACCTACTGGCCCAATTTTTTTTTTCATTCTTTTTTTTTTCAAGCTCGTCACAACAAACGTGTCTTCGACGTCCGTACACCGCCCCCTACCCTCTCCCCCCTCCCGCCACCTCTTGTCTTCAACAAAAAAAAAAGGAAAAATTCCTTTCTCTTCGCCCAACATTTATTTTCCCCTCCCCCCTCCCCCCGCTCCACCCCTCTCGTGTTTTCTTAGCTTATTCCGCTCGCGTTGAGTCACATCTGAGGTTTAAACTTCTGGAAACAAGACTGACGTCTGCCAAAGAATGATCTTGTAGTAGGTCACGCTCCCAATTTTCAGAAATATATATATAAATATCCTTTCTTTGTAATTATCTGAAATTAGAGCGCGGCCTGCTTGCAAGTCTCTGGCAGACGTCAGTCGTGTTTCCAGACGTTTAAACATCAGATGTGATATGTGTGTGTGTGTGTGTGTGTGTCATTTTTGGGTGTTTATTTGTCTGAAGATACCAACTTGTTCCAGGGTTTGATGATGGCCAACCTGTTAACCGAGCTGGGGGCAAGTTCAGGCAATGGGGGTGGTGGGGGGTGAGGAGGGAGGGAGGGGTGTGGCAACCGAGAGTACGTATGAAAGAAATAAATAAATTCATATATATATATATGTGTGTGTGTGTGTGTGTTCGTATGTACATATAAAAATAACACTCAGATTATCATTCCAAATTATAATTGTGGATATGTTTAGTATAGTCGTATACATCAATTTAAGGCTGTGAGATATTCTGAACACAAAGAGATTTACTAATGGCACGTTGGATATGTTTTAAATCACATATTATTTATATTTTTAGTCGGTTTATATATCAGACAGAATGGATTCTTCTATATTAAATCCACCCTGTTGGTGAAGAGGAAATGGGAGGGGGGGGGGTCAGAAATTATCCCCTGGCTGGAACAAAACTGAATTCTGATTCCTGCGTATGATACTTGTCCAGGGACCCGTCTCCAAATCCTTCTGCCCCCCCACCCCCACGTATGATACTTGTCCAGGGACCCGTCTCCAAATCCTTCTGCCCCCCCACCCCCACGTATGATACTTGTCCAGGGACCCGTCTCCAAATCCTTCTGCCCCCCCACCCCCACGTATGATACTTGTCCAGGGACCCGTCTCCAAATCCTTCTGCCCCCACCCCCACGTATGATACTTGTCCAGGGACCCGTCTCCAAATCCTTCTGCCCCCCACCCCCACGTATGATACTTGTCCAGGGACCCGTCTCCAAATCCTTCTCCCCCCCACCCCCACGTATGATACTTGTCCAGGGACCCGTCTCCAAATCCTTCTGCCCCCCCACCCCCACGTATGATACTTGTCCAGGGACCCGTCTCCAAATCCTTCTGCCCCCCCACCCCCACGTATGATACTTGTCCAGGGACCCGTCTCCAAATCCTTCTGCCCCCCCACCCCCACTTATGATACTTGTCTAGCCCCCCACCCCCCCCCCCCGTACGGCCAAATCTGATTTACTTTAAAATCCATTGATGACACTTCATTCCTGCTGGACCCATTTATTTTTTATTTGGTAAGAAAATGTTAAAATATTAAATAATCAAAATTTCATGCAGTCAACACTGCGAACAAAAAAAAAAATCCATTACAATATAACAAACTTATTACTTACTATAGGTTGAAATATTTATCTTTTTTGTAATCACTTTAACAATTTCAGGGGGACTAATTTATTTATTTTTCTGTTTCTTCTTTTTGTCTCCCCCCAACCCCACCCACCCACGGGTTTGTTTACAACGGATAATTTGCAATGAAGACATAACTCGTTGTCAATTCAAATCTAAACTGTGGTATGATACTGAGGACCCAACCAATGAAATCGCGTCTATTTAAAAAAAAAAAAACAGTGTCAGTGGAGCACTCCTAGAATTTATAGAAGTAACACTCTTGTCCGAGCCACTTATACATGACTGAGGAATGACATGTGACTGTCATGTGACTCGGGGGAAAAAAAAAGGGGGGGGGAAACAAGATCAGGACAGAACGTGTCTTGACTTGTTGACTACGACTCTTGACGCATAAGTACTCACCCACGCATACAGACACGTGTTAGTGCCAGAGGCGTATCTAGGATGGTGGGGAAGGGGGTTCGAATTCAAAAGTCCCCCCGGGCCCCAGTTTGAGGGGGGGGCAAAAAAATTTGTTTTTACATTAAATATTAAGTACATTATATCATGTCATGATGTCATATGTCAAAATGCAGGGGCCTCCCCAAAGAGACCAAGCCCCCCCCCGGGCCCCCCAAATCCCTAAGATCAGCACTGACTAATTTTGAATGTCCATATAAAAAAAAATTCACTATTTCGTGATCTTCTGCACCAATGCTGGGCAAGTGGGAATTCTATTTATTTCGGCCATTGTAATTTCGTGGCTTATTTATTTTTGTCCCTATTATAATCATTACTAAACAGTAATTCGATTTGTAATTCTTCAAAATATCGATTCAAGGACTAGCAAATATTTAAAAATCGCGTTTTGGCATGCACTATCTATACGTATGTTCAATTTTGAGCTCTCGCTAAATTAGAACAGGTTCCAAAAGTGAGTTAGCATATTTGAGGACACGTCCAACACACAGAAACGTGTGAGAACAAATTAAAAGTTAATGGTATGACACGAATGCCATAATAAATAGCCTCTCCATATAAGTGCGTGTGTGTGTGTATGTGTGGTACATACTTGGGAGCACTGTATATATGGTACAGAATACACATTATAAAGAAAAATGTAATACGTTGTACACCTGTGATGCTTTGAATGCTTCATGTTCATACTTCAAACTTAGAAAACCGGTAATCTATTACTATATCTAGTAGTACCAATGCAATCAAAGACTGTATGCAAAGCCTGGAAGATCTTTAATGTACACATCATATCTCCATTTGAACAGGAGTGGCCTTATCAGTAGGCGGGTGGGGTGGGGGGGAGCCCTATACACGCGTAACAACCTGAGCCCTCCCACTTTGATGGGTAAACAGAAAAGAACAGGTCTTTATCAGGGCGCCATGTGATTGTAGTTCTATTTACGTAAGACATAATTTGTACAGAGGTTTGCTAAGGTCGAATTTTGGGCCCCCGGGCATACAAGAAAATGTTGGGCTCTGAGAGTTCAAGGAAATGTTTGGCCCTGGGAATACAAGGAAATGTTGGGCCATGGGAATACAATAACATGTTGGGCCCCTTAAAAAATATTCTATTCATTGTAACGAAAATGCGGGACAACATACCATCAATAAATACTAAGGTCATATTGACATAAACGTTATTTTAAGCCCTTACCGCCGTGACCTTTAACTCTTAAGTCTGAGTGGTAAAAATGCCAGGGGTGAAGGCCGTGAGTGAGTGATCGTGAAATTAGAATCTTTGGCCACTGAATCAAGATAAGATCGAAAATGGGAAAAGAATGCTGAATCAAGAATTCATCGACTCACGAATCACTCTTTGGAATCACTCAATAAAAAAAGATTATAACAAAAAAAAGATTTACAAAACTGGGTAGTGAATATTGAAACCCATGAAATGAATTTAAATAAATGATTTATGAGTGGGCACTCCCTGCGACCAACAACTGGACAGAATTAATATCAAGATGTTTGATTTATTTCAAGATAGTTTTGCAGCCTATACAATAAATGATAGATAGATAGATAGATAGATAGGTAGGTAGGTAGGTAGGTAGGTAGGTAGGTAGGTAGGTAGGTAGGTAGGTAGGTAGGTAGGTAGGTAGGTAGGTAGGTAGGTAGGTAGGTAGGTAGGTAGGTAGATAGATAGATAGATAGATAGATAGATAGATAGATAGATAGATAGATAGATAGATAGATAGATAGATAGATAGATAGATAGATAGATAGATAGATAGATAGATAGATAGATAGATAGATAGATAGATAGATAGATAGATAGATAGATAGATAGATAGATAGATAGATAGATAGATAGATAGATAGATAGATAGATAGATAGATAGATGATAAAAACAAACAGGTCACAAATTAACACTGATAAAACTCCCAATGTCTCGACTAAGATTTTCTCATCACGGTGTAAATACAACACTGCAGTAAAAACATACAACAAAAGTACTTAATTTATTCGACTTCAAGTAAACTGACATCGTTTTATCATTCAATCCTATATCTGTGTTTATCTTTATGGACAGGACATATATTCAGTACTTATCTAAATAACTCTTTATATTGCCCCATTGCCGTTTCACTTTCGGTAACTACCTACAATAAACAATCATTGTTATAAAACAGGTTCGCGCCACGTAAATGAGATTTTCCCGTATTATTATCATGTCACGATCTAAACTAGAAGTAACTTTATGTATTCGTGATGAAACATGATTGATAACATAAGTCATGTACTGTGAACTAATTTCGTTATGAACCACAGACATTTAAGTTTATAATTATGAGAATTAAAAGTTTGTTGCAAGAAAGATTATTATTTGTACTATTATTTGTGTTAGTTTTTTTTTGTTAATTAGTCATACACATAGATAAATGATAACAAGAAGGTAAAATAGGGAAATATTTCAGAACAAACACAAAAATGTCATTGGAATATGAAATAGATCTAATGAAAATGTATTTTATTATGATAATTAACAGTTACAGACTAACTTGTCAATTTTGTTATTTATCCTGTAATGAAATCTTATATATCCTTTAAAGTAATGATATCAGTGACTTAACTCGATACAATCTTTTGTTACGTTAAAAAAAAGTACTATAGTACTTGATTGTTTATAAATGATTGTATTTGCTGTAAAAAATAATCTCTCAGAGTCAACCAATTTTGTCGACACTGGTAATTATAATTTATAATGAATTCATGTTTTGTTTATTATTAATATCATTATTATTTGGTATAGGGGTTACCTTCAATTATATTTTATTGATTTTAATAATTATCCTTTATTTTTCTTTTCGTTTAATGACATAATTATTTCGACACCTTTTATCATGACTACTTTTGTTAATATAGTATTATATACTTAGTGCAATTTTTTAGTAACGTTATGGCTTGAATACAACATAATCGTAGTGACAAAGACAATGCACATTTCTGTCACAATGTATATATTTGATATAAATCTTATTTACTAGTAAAATGGCAAAATGATATTGTATATACTATTACCATTATGGTTTTAATATGTATCATTGTTAATCTTTATTATTACATGTATTATAATTTTTTTTAAAATAAATATACCCAAATATAAATTATTATCTTTTTTTTTAATTTATCATCTTCACTTATTATTGGTCATAATCACAGTACATTTATTTCCTAAGCAATTAGTTGTATATATTTGTTAGAATAGGCTATATTGATTTACATCTCAGTATTGTGTATAACAATTTATCAAATAATAAGATTTTTATTTTTATTACAATAACTATTATAATAATCATCAATATGATGTTACATTATTTTTCCACTTGGCTGTCATTTAAATACTTCTGTTGACATATTGATGTCTACCTGTGTAATGTTTCATGAAAACAAAGATCAAATGGGTGACAAGTTCATAAATTTTATGCCATATGTTTTATTATTTATGATTTCTATATCCATTAATACCAACTGAAAATATCTTCAACATTTTTAAATTCTTCATATCAATAACTTTATTTTTTATGTGCATTTAGTTTTCTTTAATTACTTGTTTGATATCATTTTATGTTAGGCTGTTGCTCCTAAAGTAATACATTACATTTTATGTTAGGCTGTTACTCCTAAAGTAATACATTACATTTTATTAAGTATTTTCGTTCTTCTTAAAATCTTGTAAATTAAAAAGTAAATATGTGTGCAATTATGGTTTACTTTTTTTTTTAAAAAGACAACAGCATCTAGTCTGGGTGTTATTATAATTAAAGGACATTTTTATTTTTTTTTAATTTTTACTGGTACATTGGCAGTGTGGGCTGCCGTACTCTTGAGTCGGCGTGGGCTGAGCCTATGACTTGCGACACGGGGGCCCACGTAAGGCTTAAACTAATCTTTTTAAATGGAATGGTGCCCCAAGATGGCAAAGCAGAAATTAAGATATATATATATTTATATTTATATTAAAATCTCAATTTAAAAAAAAGGTCATGGGAATGTTTATTATTCATAGTCAATATAATAATACGCAATCAGAAGATAGTAATTAAAGTACAGAAAAATTTTAAAATAAATTATAAATTAGTTTCGAATAAAAGGGGAACTTAAGACCAGAGGGGCCTGCAGATATATTCTTATATTATACTGTAGTATTTAGGGGCTAAGACGATCCATAAGACGGCCATGTTTGCAGCGTTAATATGTTGTACATTACTTGAAATCAACCGTTTTAACTGTTGTTATTAATACATTTTTTTAAAATTAAATTAATGAGCAATACTATACGTATGAAAAAAAAATAAAATATACTATACAGTGAAAGCGTATAGGACTCACCTCACCAGTGGTCGGCTCAACAAACTGGACCTCCATTTCCGTCTTCCCCTGAGACAGGCGACGCGATTGGATGAAATACTTCAGCTCGTGTTTGAGCAGAGGCGTCAACTGTTTACTTCTGAACGACTCGTAGGCGGCGTCCAGGAGGACCTGGTTGTCGATGAGCCCATCCGTACCCGCCGCGACGGCCACGTTCTCGCAGTTCTCGATGAAGCCGTCGTTCGTGAATACGTCGTCGTCATCGAGGTAGTAGACGCTGTTGGTGTTGCTGTTGTTGTTGTTGTTGTTCCCGTCGTTGTCCCGGTGCACGTCGACGTACACGCCGTCGAAACTCAGGGCAGCGACGTTGTCGGCGGACGGGAAAAGAAAGTTGTTGTTGAGGACGGCCGGGTCAAAAGACGACGTGCCGGTGGCGGCCGATGCTGAGATGTCGCAGCTGCTGAAGTTATCCATGGGTTAGGAAAGATATTTACGAAAGTTTAAAAAAACACTTTTCAAAGAAAATTATTTTAACTTTAAAGACTCGGCTAGATCAATTATTGATTATTTAACTTTTATTTGTCTAAATGGCAGTTAAAGATTTTCACCAGTTAACTTGAGCTCGGCTAAGCCACATAATGAGAGGTATCCATGCCGTCAAGTCTGGTTATATACAGAAAGGGGGGGAAAAAAATACACGCTTCGCCGTTCGCTCGTAGTAAAACACACAGGGAATTCCCCTTATGTCAGCACGTTGTGATACTATGTTTAGCAGCACAACAAAGACCTCCGTCCAATCAACAGGCGAGTTTTGTCTTTGGGGCGCGTAGAGATACAGATTAGAAGATCTCTGACTCTCCTGTTGGATATTTCGGACGGAGGGAGGGGGAGAGAGAGAGAGAGGGAGAGAGAGAGAAAGCCTCCGCTTAGCCAGCCCCAGCTGTGCTCCATCAAATGATTTCGTTTTTTGTGTTTTGGTATTCTGTTTAAAAGTTTTCCTATCAAAGGGAAACTACTCAGTTAAACAGAAATAACATACAGATAAGACTGTGAAATTAACCTTTAATAGTGTGACAAAGTAGATCCGTATCATTTGTGATATGAAAAAAATAAAAGGACCTGCGGTGCAAATGAAACACATTTTATAATTCATTCGTTTTTGAGTTAATTCAAAGGTGGATCCAGAGGCGAATTCAAAACTGCTGAGACCCAACCGAGCCAGAAAACTGTGGATTAATATTAAGGATATAAAGATACTATTTAACTTATGTGTAAAAATGTATCGAGTTCAAAAATTGTGTTGCAGGAGAGTAAATAGATAAAGACCTCAGATGCCCCAGTAGGGCAGCAGAGAGAAAATCCAAATACAGGATCCATTTAATCGTATGCGCCTTGGGAAATTGAATACAAAGAAATATCTTTGTTTCTTGTCTATTTCTTTTTTTAAAAAAATACAACGTAAGATTTCATCCTTACATTTAGACAAGCACGTAAAGGGAGAAATGTAATAATAAAATAATGTACTTAGTTTGTATATATCTTTCCTATATCTGGTCACACCCCCGTCCACACCCCCCCCCCAAAAAAAGACACACATGAAATGTATAAATAAATTATCTTTGAGTGTGTAGATGTGTGTTAAAGGTGACGCTCCTGGACCGATGGGGGCAGGCGGGTCAAGAGATCAAACCTGAGATACAACATGTCCGTTAACTGAGTCAGACAGATCCCCCCTCCCTTCATCACTTTGCCCATCCATCCCACCAGTGCACACCCCCACCCACCCATCCACCCCCCCTTGTATCCCAATTAAGACACATTCATGACAAATGTCATAAGTTGACTATTGGTTTAGTTATTGGCAGTCACAACCCAGCGACTGAGAGGAGGGACATACATAGGTACAAAGAAAGAGGGAGAGAGAGATGAAGAGAGGCCGGGGGTGGGGGGGGGGAATACCAAGGGATCAGACAAAACAGACAGACAGACAGACAGACAGACAGACAAAGAAGGTGGAAGAAATTGAATATTCTATGTACGGTAGCTGTGACTCATGAACTGAGGAAGTTTGTTTTAAAAACGGGAGCCCTGGAAATTCGAAAATGGACCGTGAAGACTCCGGGGGCAGTGCCCCACTGGGGTCAAGTGTCAAAGGTCGCAGCCAAAGTAAACACTTCTGTGACTAATCCGACACACACACACACATTTTTTTTTTTAAAAAAAGCGTTTTTTTCCCGACTGTGCAGGGCGTCATATTTAGGTCAGTTTTTTTTTATGGTATTCAGTGGTCTGACCACCATAATGTAGCCCGTTTGTGTGGAAGGTGGCGAGATTTAATTCCTGAATGGCTCTGTATGCGACACATACCTGGGGCCGTAGTCACTGGACGATGTCCAGCGTCTGGTCAAGGAGGGGAACTTGTTTTGTATTGAAATGATCTTTATAATTTAATTTCTTCCACTTTATTTTGACTGAAAGCAACATTTTCCCCAAGCGAAAGGACAAAAAGACGAATGCCCGTTTCGTTATTTTAGGACACCAACTCCTTCCTACTGGGGATCACAGACCTAGTGCCCTAAACGTGGGCTGAGGGCGACACTGAGGAAATGAGCTGGGGGGGTTTCAAACCCGTGCTCTGCCCCATATACTGCTGGAGTCTACAACCACACAACCACTTGATATACTATAAAGTTTTGTAGCCAATTGAACTTCCGTTACTGTCACGTGCCATCTTTGTTTTCAATGTTATTTTTATCAGTCTCCCCAGTCGTCCGGCGGTCTGCACAGTCGTCGGATGTTCTGTCCAGTCGTCGGATGTTCTGTCCTGTCGTCGGATGTTCTGTCCAGTCGTCCGGCGGTCTGCACAGTCGTCGGATGTTCTGTCCAGTCGTCCGGCGGTCTGCACAGTCATCGGATGTTCTGTCCAGTCGTCCGGTCGGTCTGCACAGTCGTCGGATGTTCTGTCCAGTCGTCGGTCGGTCTGCACAGTCGTCGGATGTTCTGTCCAGTCGTCCGGTCGGTCTGCACAGTCGTCGGATGTTCTGTCCAGTCGTCGGTCGGTCTGCACAGTCGTCGGATGTTCTGTCCAGTCGTCGGTCGGTCTGCACAGTCGTCGGATGTTCTGTCCAGTCGTCCGGTCGGTCTGCACAGTCGTCGGATGTTCTGTCCAGTCGTCGGTCGGTCTGCACAGTCGTCGGATGTTCTATCCAGTCGTCGGATGTTCTTTCCAGTCGTCGGATGTTCTGTCTAGTCGTCGGTCAGTCTGTCTAGTCGTATATGAAACCGCGTTTGTAACTACGCAGAGAGACATTTTGTGACCCATTTAAGATAGTACTTTGACCTAGTTAATTTTAAGTTTCCATGCAATAATTGTGTCTACCACACATCGACACACACACACACACACACACACACACACACCATATGTCTGTCCCTTATTGTGATTTTTTTTTTAAATGTGAAAAAAAGGATGGGGGAAAAGGAAAGGGGAGGGGGCAGGGTTGTAAGCTACATCCTATTTTACCGTAAGAAGAAATCTGTCATGAAAAACAGACATGTTTAAAGCATCTATATTGTTGTTATCTATATTGATATATAAACATACAGAGATATACATTTGCAATCAACATAGACACGTGTAGTGAGATTCAAACACACATAACGATAACGATGTAGACTTGGATGTTGTATAATGATGTGGGAATATAAGCATAGACATCTACAGTCAAAGTCGTTCTTATATAGGGGCAAACTCGGTCACCGCCCGTGGGTGGAGGGTTGGGGGGAGGGGGGGCTTACTGTCATCGGGCCCCTAGACATCTCTAAAGATTTCTGCGGTCGTAATGTGGCCCTACCAAAACGTCGTAATGTGGCTCTACCACACGTCGTAATGTGGCTCTACCACACGTCGTAAAAATGTGGCTCTACCACACGTCGTAATGTGGCTCTACCACACGTCGTAAAAATGTGGCTCTACCACACGTCGTAAAAATGTGGCTCTACCACACGTCGTAATGTGGCTCTACCACACGTCGTAATGTGGCTCTACCACACGTCGTAATGTGGCTCTACCACACGTCGTAATGTGGCTCTACCACACGTCGTAATGTGGCTCTACCACACGTCGTAATGTGGCTCTACCACACGTCGTAATGTGGCTCTACCACACGTCGTAATGTGGCTCTACCACACGTCGTAATGTGGCTCTACCACACGTCGTAATGTGGCTCTACCACAAGCACTAAGAAAACGTGTGCTTATGTTGATCTAGTGGTAAATATATTAATAGACAAAGTCATTAAACCGATGGGTTTATTCGGGAAACTCCGTTCACCTGATCTTTTTGATATATACATTTATTTATTTGATTTTGTTTGATTGCTGATAATATATATATATATATAGATATATAGATATATATAGATATATATTATAAATAAGAAGGAATGAACGACAGATTACACAACAGACTGTGACTCATCAAGCTGAGATTACAACAGACTGTGACTCATCAAACTGAGATTACAACAGACTGCGACGCATCAAACGGAGATTACAACAGACTGTGACGCATCAAACGGAGATTACAACAGACTGTGACGCATCAAACGGAGATTACAACAGACTGTGACTCAAAAAAACTGAGATTACAACAGACTGTGAGTCTGTGACTCATCAGACTGAGATTAAGTTTCTAAAGGTGACAACGCTGACAGTATCGAAAAAGGGACAGGGTTGGAGGGGATTGGGACGGCGGATGGCTCTGCCAACATTAGACTCGTGCCAGTATGCGTGTGTGTGTGCGTGTGTGTGTGTGTGTGCGTGTGTGTGTGTGTGCGTGTGTGTGTGTGTGCGTGTGTGTGTGTGCGCGTGTGTGTGCGTGTGTGTATGTGTGTGCGTGTGTGTATGTGTGTTTGTGTATGTGTGCGTGTGTGTGTGTGTGTGTGCGCGTGTGTGTGTGTCGTAATCCAATGGGTTATCAAGGTAGGCACTTTAATTTCCTATGGTACAACTGTACTTCCAGATGTCGTCTGCTAGAAACTCCAGTCAACAGAACTTGTACCGATAAAAAGTGATAGATATGATGGCGATAATAGGAAAATAAACATATTAAAAAAAAACATGAAATTTGAAACATGCAAACCAAAACTTCTGAACGAGAATGTATTTTAACTGTATTGGGAAATAATGCACTAACAAATATACGATTTTAAAATGTTTTATACCTAAAAAATGGTAACAAATAGTTTAAATATTACTCAAAAATCATTGATAATTTTTGTTAAATATCTTTTCTATTTTTAAAATGAGTAAAGTTTTTACCATTTTCATACACAAAAATACAACTGTACATTGTTTTAATAAATTCTATTACATGTATTTCTATTTGACAAAAATTGTACAGTATTTAATTTTATTTAAATCTTAATTGGCCTTTTTAATTAAAATCAGGGGCGAGTACTTATGTTGATGTCATGTCTAAAATTCAATCAAAACTGACATCAGTAGCGTATCTGGGGGGGGGGGGGGGGGCGGGGGTGCGGTCCGCACCGGGCGGCACTTTTTATTACTTTTTTTTTGGGGGGGCGGCAAAAATGTATAGATTACATTGAAATACCTAAATGAGAGGGCGGCAAAATCGTCTTCCGCCTTGGGCGGCCGATACCCACGCTACGCCGCTGACTGACGTGTTCAATGTACATCACAATACAAGAATTTTTTTTTTAAGACAGCATGGAAGGAAATATTCTTGTTTCGGATTTTCTTTACAGACTAAACTTATTAGTACCAAAAGTATTTATTCTTTTGACTAACCAAGAGGTTAATTAGAAAAATTATAATAATGAATTGAAAAAAAAATAGTTTTTATTAACCTTAAGCAAACAGTTACCCCTCCCCCCCCCCTCAACAGTCTGGGCCGCAAATCGTCCCATCTTTGGACCAGTATTATTTATCCTCCTCGTGGGATACACTCAGATTATAGAAACCAGTCATGACCAGTGGCGCAACCAGCAAAAAGTGCTGGGGGAGGGGGGGGAGCTCACATAGTGAAAAAAGACAGTTTGACAGTCTTTTTTGTAACTTTATAACGTAAATTATGTATTGATGGTTGCGCCACTGGTCATGACTATAAAAAGTCATGTGTCACAAGGCCTACAACCCAGTTGAGTTAGAGTCAATCAGTCAAGATTCCCTCCCATGTTAAAATGCACTTTTTAAAAAAAGCCACAGTTGAAGAATTACATCATAAATAGAAAAGGAAATACAAAAAAAAAAAAAATAAACAACAACAGTACATTGTAAAGTACTAAAGTTTTGTATAAAGTGGACATGTGAAAAATCAATAGTGTAATTTATAGTACAGAGTGAAAATGCTACTGTGATAACATAAATGGCCTATTAATGGGTGCCTGGTAAAGCACTTTTCGTCCAGTTAAGCGGTATGTTTACATTTTACTGCACACGTTGCACCATCTATTGACATCCAACTGGGTCATATTTTTTATGTCAGCTCTTATCTGGTGTGTGTGTACTGTTGTTACCACCAGACCAGGGAAGGTGGTACATCGCTGATACATCGCCGCCCCCCCCCCCGGGTCCATGAAGATAAAAGGGTGTGGCCCATGCAGCCCTAAAGAGTCCTATAGATTTGTTTTTGGAACAGTTTGATTATTACATTACTATATCACTGCTGTTATACGAGTATCGTATTGTTACAACTCTTTAAAATTCTGTTTATAAAATCAAAACAACACACAGGCCGGTGTGGGTTCCAAGAGTTTACTATTCTTTTAACATTGACAACGACAAAAATATTACGGCCATCTTCTTGCCGGCTTCTTACGTCACTCTCTCTACTGCGTCATCGCGTTCACTATGTAGACTGTACGGTGCGCACCGAGGGGGTCGTAACAGTATATACTAACATAAATGTATTAATGTAATTAATTAGTATATTAATGTAATGTATTAGTGTTAGGTGTTAACGTAATGTATTAATGTGATGTATTAATGTAAGGTATTAATATACTGCATCGATGTAATGGAATAATGTAATGCACTTATGGAATTTATTCATGTAAGGTATGAATGTAATGGCTTAATGTAATGTCCGAATGTAATGTCTTAATGTAATGTTTTAATCTGATGTATTATATATGTCATGTATTTATGTAATCTATGGATGTTCAACATACACAATAACTATTGCCCCACATACGTACCTGTATGTATAATTAATTGAGTACATTAAGGGCCCACTCGCCTTGTTCTAACCGCGGCCTTGAATATTCTCTCGACTGGCTCTCACATTCTTTTTTTTCCCGCTTATTCGATCCACTTTAGCAACACTTTTTCACTCAGTTGACCCACTTTGTAGAAAGACACTACACCAAGCAAAAAGATATCAAATGAATCCGCCATTCATTGTGTGTATTTATGTTTTTCATTAAATGCGTCTATTAGGCAAACGTATAGCCTTACATAGATATAGTCTTGTGTGAGTGTAATTATACATTATACATGCATGCCGTACTCGATCGTTTCATTATAAATTTCAATTTTTTTTGTCCCGACTCACCTAATTCACCGATATATGTCAACAGCTCGGGTAACTCGTATGCTAAAATAAAAGTCACGCCTGATTAACGACGGGAAAATAACATGAACAATATTAAATGAACATGTGATGTCCTTGAACAAATGTATTGTGGGGGGGGGGGGGTGTACCCAGATACTGAAGCTATTTGAGTGCCCCAGGGAGGGAAGAGTATCTGTCAAGGCCCCCTGTAGTAACAGATTTGAAATGTGCCGCGCACCCCTCCCCCTCTCTTTGGTAGTGGTAGCCCCCCCTCCCCCCCCCCCAAGACGGTTGCCCAAAATTTGCTTGCCCATAAGAACGGCTCTGCGGTCACGTGACCACTGGTGGAAGCGGTTGATGGCCTGGGATTGAAACCTTCTCTCATTTCTACCTCGGCTATATCAGAGCAATTCATGTTCATTTCTACCTCGGCTATATCAGAGCAATTCATGTTCATACTTCAGTTAAGTCACACACCCATCCTCTTAAATCAGTCACTGCATCTCCCCCTCCCCACCCCCACCCCCCCCCCACTTCACCCTCCTGACATCAACTTTAAAATTGACAATCTGAAATTGGGTTGATCGGATATGTACCATCTTGGGTGGTTCATGTGATTTACCATCTTGATTGGAAATATGGGATTTACCATCTTGATTTGGCATATGGGATTTGCCATCTTGATTGAGTATATCTGGTTATGTAATATGCGAATGATAATCTTTTCTCTCAGTAGATGTGACTGTGTACATGACATGGAGTCAGGCCCGTAGCGTGCGGGGGGTGGGGGGCTGTGGGTCCGCCCCCCCTTCGTTTTGTCTGCCCCCCCCTGCTTATTTGTTATACTTAGCAAAATGTATTACCTTTCCCCCCTGCTACTGCCTGGCCCCTACTGTAGAATGCCTGGCCCCTGCTGTAGAATGCCTGGCCCCCTGCTGTAGAATGCCTGGCCCTCCTGATGTAGAATTTTCACGCTACGGGGCTGCATGGAGTAGAAGTCATTGAGCAACCATGACTCAGTGTATGTCGAGGGACTATCTATAAATGATGGATCTGTGACTATACCACATCTGTGTATTTATTTGACCTCGGACATTCGCCGGTTATTTGATCGCTAATTGTCCTGTCAAGTGACGAAATAAAAAGGGAAAAAAAACAACATAACTGTGTGAACAAATAATTAAAAAAAAATTTATTAACCATGCCCTTGAATGACACATGAACAAAATCGTGTGGTTCGTTCGCACTAATGAGGTCACCCATGGGGCATTCCACCACACAACCAGGTCATCGTCAGGAATACTTACACAACATATGTGACACAACCACTTAGCACTCATGTGCACCCACTGGTTATCATAGCTAATGTATAGATATTAAATGAAATAATTAAGAAACCATTGAACAAAATATTATTTTGCATTACATTCATGATGTTTTCGCAAGCAAATATTACACACAAAAATTCATTTAAAAGTATTCACTTAGAAACATATCAGAATACATTTGTCAAGTTAAAAAAATGAAATTCACAATAAGAAAACCCAGTTCATCAAAGATGTCAGTTCAAACATTCAAAATTACTATGGTCCACGAAGGTGTAGAAATCATGCAATTTCATGCAGATTTTTCACCAAGAAGGCGTCAAGACACCAACATGAAATTTTCACCATAGCTAGTACTTGCCAAGGTTAACAAGTGTGCAAAATATAAAAAGTGTGAATTACTGTTAACATGGTCATCTGGGGGTCGCTCTGCGTGCAAAAATGGACGACCATGATGCTTAAAGGGGCCCACCATGAGTACACTATTATTGATTAACAGGAATTCTCTATCAAAATAATAAACACATATATGGTACTTACTAATTGTATAACAAACATCATTTCATGTCTTATAGGTTCTTGGCGATACCGGGTCAAATATTGGTGAAAACTGTCTGAAGTGCAATGTTTGGACATTTTTATGGCATTCTGTATGTATGCTACACTTGTGATAAAAACATGATTCAACTCAGGATAAAACAATAAGTAAATACTGAAAATTTCAGCCTTATACCTCGTTTAGTTTTTGAAATATTCTCCCCGATCAAATATCGCGAAAATGCAAATGTCACGCGAACTCGCGACTACCCCTTAAAACTTTAAAAAATCATCTCTCAGGATGTTTTTGACCAAATGGCCTGAAATTTTCAGGAATCACTCAACGTTGTATGTACAACAAGCCCTGAAAATTTCAGGAAGATCTGAGGGGGTCGGGTGCACAATTCGTCAAAAAAACTGGTTGAGTTGACATGGAACGACTCCTTTATAATTCATACGCGATCTAACTTCTGTGGGGGGGGGGCGATCAGAAGAATACATGGGCCCCCTCAATTATATGGCAAAGGTCAGATAAAGTTACAAGTGTAAACATTGGGGCCCTAGCGTGCGCCCTTTTAGAATTCGCCTGTGCATTTATGTGTGTTCACTTCTTGTAGGCTATGCATGCTATCTATACAGGCTCTGTAGTCTCTGTTCATAACGCCATCACACGTGTCAGACTTTATACTAGCGAGTAGCTAGCCTATCACATCCACAGTGCCCCTTGTCGTCATTGCTATAAATAGCTACATGTGTTTTTCTAGATTTAATCTAATTTTTTTTTTCATTTTTGCTTTCTATTTAAAGGGATTATGACTTTTTTTTGTAACCCTCTTTAACACTTAAAAAAAAAAAACATATTGAAGACGTGACCTCAAGCATTGCGTGGAGATGTCAAGGCCAAGGTCAGAAGCGTGTCCCGACAAGTCCCGTCTTCATCATCATCATCATCGCCAAATGTTTTGTAGTGAGAAAGGGGGCGGGGCGAAGAAGAAGAACAAGAAGAAGACAGACACACACAGCCCGACTGGGTCGTCCTTCCCCCCCCCCACCCCACCCACCCCATTCTGTCACTCTCTGGTCCTCCTGAAGCCAATAATGCCTCGCCCAGGGCTAGTTAAACAGAAAGTACACCGAAACCTTTTGATTTTACTGGTACTTGCTTTAAAAATTAAAAAAATTAGTAGTTGCTTAAATGGACAATTACGACGACCTGTCATTGCTAGTGTAGAGATATACAGTGATACACGAAATAGTGCGTGTCTAGTGTATAATTTATAAGTATAGTGTAATTCATAAGTATAGTGTAATTTATATGTATAGTGTAATTCATAAGTATAGTGTAATTCATAAGTATAGAGTAATTCATAAGTATAGAGTAATTCATAAGTATAGTGTAATTCATAAGTATAGTTTTATTCATAAGTATAGAGTAATTTATATGTATAGAGTAATTCATAAGTATAGAGTAATTCATAAGTATAGTGCAATTCATAAGTATAGTGCGATTCATAAGTATAGTGTAATTCATAAGTATAGTGTAATTTATATGTATAGAGTAATTCATAAGTATAGAGTAATTCATAAGTATAGTGTAATTCATAAGTATAGTGTAATTCATAAGTATAGAGTAATTTATATGTATAGAGTAATTCATAAGTATAGTGTAATTCATAAGTATAGAGTAATTCATAAGTATAGAGTAATTCATAAGTATAGTGTAATTCATAATTATAGAGTAATTCATAAGTATAGAGTAATTCATAAGTATAGTGTAGTTCATAAGTATAGTGTAATTCATAAGTATAGTGTAATTTATATGTATAGTGTAATTCATAAGTATAGTGTAATTCATAAGTATAGAGTAATTCATAAGTATAGAGTAATTCATAAGTATAGTGTAATTCATAAGTATAGTTTTATTCATAAGTATAGAGTAATTTATATGTATAGAGTAATTCATAAGTATAGAGTAATTCATAAGTATAGTGCAATTCATAAGTATAGTGCGATTCATAAGTATAGTGTAATTCATAAGTAAAGTGTAATTTATATGTATAGAGTAATTCATAAGTATAGAGTAATTCATAAGTATAGTGTAATTCATAAGTATAGTGTAATTCATAAGTATAGAGTAATTTATATGTATAGAGTAATCCATAAGTATAGTGTAATTCATAAGTATAGAGTAATTCATAAGTATAGAGTAATTCATAAGTATAGTGTAATTCATAAGTATAGAGTAATTCATAAGTATAGAGTAATTCATAAGTATAGTGTAGTTCATAAGTATAGTGTAATTCATAAGTATAGTGTAATTTATATGTATAGTGTAATTCATAAGTATAGTGTAATTCATAAGTATAGAGTAATTCATAAGTATAGAGTAATTCATAAGTATAGTGTAATTCATAAGTATAGTTTTATTCATAAGTATAGAGTAATTTATATGTATAGAGTAATTCATAAGTATAGAGTAATTCATAAGTATAGTGCAATTCATAAGTATAGTGCGATTCATAAGTATAGTGTAATTCATAAGTATAGTGTAATTTATATGTATAGAGTAATTCATAAGTATAGAGTAATTCATAAGTATAGTGTAATTCATAAGTATAGTGTAATTCATAAGTATAGAGTAATTTATATGTATAGAGTAATCCATAAGTATAGTGTAATTCATAAGTATAGAGTAATTCATAAGTATAGAGTAATTCATAAGTATAGTGTAATTCATAAGTATAGAGTAATTCATAAGTATAGAGTAATTCATAAGTATAGTGTAGTTCATAAGTATAGTGTAATTCATAAGTATAGAGTAATTCATAAGTATAGTGTAGTTCACAATTACAATGTTATTCAAACGTCATAAGTATGGAATACTTCACACAAACGTATGGCGTAATTTATACGTAAGGTGTGTTTTACAGGCACAGTTTTATCCACCCGTTATGTTGCAATTCATCCATACGCATATATTTTACATTCACACGCACTGTGTAATTCATTCGTATCGTGTAATTTCATATCATATGTATATGTATATGTAACTCTAGTTAGACATTATGACGAGAATTATCCAAGCCATTACATTCACCATTTCATTATGAACTTTATCACTTGACCTTTTGACCTGCATTTTTAGTGACAGTCAGTAGGAAGAACCGATACAGCGAAAAGAACCGTCCGATCGATTGATTGATTGATTGATTGATTGATTGACCGATTCATCGATCGACGCCATTTCTACTTTGCGGTAATAAGTCGGCGTAATTGGGTCAAAAGTAAGAAGACGATGTGAATATTTCACACAGCCCGACACACACAGACACAGACAGTGAGAGAGAGAAAAGGAGGGGGGAGAGGGGGGAAAGAGGGTGGGAGAGAGAGAGAGAGACAAAGAAAACCTTAAGTAATTTCTATTTTGAAAACAATTTATTTACCATGTTGGCTTTAGTCTGTGTAATCGGAAAAATAATCTAATATTTAAATTATCAAGAATTCAAATTTTTTTGGGTTTTTTTTAGAGGACACAACGCATGCGCGCACACACACACAAACACACACAGTGCCGCCGAGAGGGGCAAATGCCCAGGGGGCCCGGTGAGTTTTAGGGGCCCGGACCGAGCTGGCCAATCAACTTTTGAAATTATTATTATCAGCACGGGGGGGGGCGTGACAGCCCTGCCCAGAGGCCCGAAATTTCTGTCGGTGGGCCTGCAAACACACACTTGTATACAAACACTACTTTAAAAAAAATAATCTATGTCGTCTTTTGTTAAAATATGGTGGAAGAGCGGAGCGCAAAACGGTTGACTAAAATAAATGGGGCAAAACAAACAAAAATTCTGATCATTTTCATTGGAACCTTTTATCTGTACAACACTGATAAAACTAACAACAGCCATTAAATCGTACCACGCTTCTATATACACTGTACATGTATTCTAAAGATTCATTCATTTTGACATAAGGGAATAAAGGGGAGCACACATACACACACACAAACCGTGGTTTAAGACAAGTTGAAACATGAATCGGAAAAATCCGTACCTAAAAATATTGCCAAATAAATGCGCAGTTTTTTTTTTTTTGAGTAAATTTAGAAAGCGTGATTTGTAAACAAAGTGGTGTGCATATATTTCCTAGCAACCGGGAAACGTGTTATTCGATAAAAAAAATTTTTATTGCCGCTAGAGATGTGTGTGTGTGTGTGTGTGTGCGCGTGCGTGCACGTGCGCGTGAGTGTATTTGATATTTTCAGATGATGTATCGCGGAAGTATTCACTCACACACAGGGCCGGATTTACAGATAGGCCGACAAGGCCGTGGCCTAGGGACCCTTCGAAATAACGGGGCCCCAAAATGTTGAGAAGTATACACAAATTAAAAAAAAATTATCAATATATTTTTTTTAACCTGAGGCCTCATATTTGTGTTGGCCTCAGGCCCTGTAAAACAGTTCATCCGGCTCTGGTCACATACACACGCACGCACACACACACACACACACACAAATCGTCCTTCAAATATGGCAGCGTATCGTTCGACAAAAAAAAAAAGACTTTGTTTCCATTTCACTGCCGGACAAGTTATAACCTGCAGCTACAAAAATTTAAACTAGAATTAATGGCGTCTACCAGCTTTTTTTACAAGTTGTGCCTACAAATTCCTGAAGTATTATTATTTTTTTTCTATAAGTTAGCCAGAAATAGACCCAAACATAGATAGCACCATAGATAGCACCATAGATAGCACCATGGATAGCACCATAGATAGCACCATAGATAGCACTCTTATTAAAAACGAAATGCAACAGAGGATGCCACTTGTCGATGAGGGGTAGCGAAATATATTTGACCTACTTACATCCAGGGCCGTTCTTGTGTTATTCGGCAAGTGGGCATTTGGGGCCCCTGTGAAAAAAAATCCAAAATTTGGAGGCTCAATGCAAACATTACGCCCCCCCCCCCAGACATAAACGATCGACGCTTAATAATCCCTATCAATGAAGCCCTTCCCTACCCCCCCTCCCCAGCTATTAATTTTAGTAATTTAAGATTACATATAAAAAAAAAAACAAATTATTAATATTTCATTTCTTTAAACACATGAATGTTTGAAGTAAATTAACTTTTTCGGGCTATTTAACGGTAGAGTATAAACGCATGCAAAAAACATTTTTTTAATGCATTTACTCAACATCTATCGTGAGTACATTATTTACTAAGTTCGGGCACAGCTGAGTGCTTTTGCTAGGGCACAGCCAAACGCGGCCTTAAACTAGAGGTTGCTGCACGCAGGGTGAGTATCATCACCGGGCCCTGGGTCAATATCATCACCGGCCCTGGGCGAGTATCATCACAGGGCCCTAGTGAGTATCATCACTGGGCCTGAGTTAGTATCATCACGGGGCCCTGGGTTAGTATCATCACGGGGCCCTGGGCGAGTATCATCACGGGGCCCTGGGAGTATCATCACGGGGCCCTGGGCGAGTATCATCACGGGGCCCTAGACGAGTATAATTATATATACATATATAATAAGTACGAATGTTATTTTCTTTTCAAAAGAGATTGATTTCAACGTCAGATAACTTTCATTTGAAAGCATAATTTATTGATTCACTTTGAAACACTCTCAACTCAGTACGAGTCAATTCTTTCCACACAGGAATCAAGCAATGGTCCTCCCCACACGGAGACCATATTTCATAGGCTGATAACATTGTTACACGTTTGTTATTGTATACACACAAAAATTTAAATCACAACCAGACCCTAAACAACTCTACTGCGACGCAGTTGACACCCGGGGGGGGGGACTCATTAATGTTTTTTCAATGTTTAATGTTTTGGTCAATAGATTTCTGTGTGTTTGTTTGTCGGTTTGTTTTTGTTTTAATTTCCACTTGAACTCAAAAGTCAGTGTGTAGTAAGTAATTCGTAGTTCACACTTGAGTGGCGGTGGTGGTGTTTTATTTTGTTTTTTCACCAAGTCCGTGAAATGATGAGATGTTTTATCTTGATTATCGCAGTGCCCTTTGCAGCTTTAATCCCCGTCATAGTCGGTAGTGCAAAAGGCCGTGGAGGAGGCGCCACGTGAGGCATATTGTGTGGTGTCTGGGACATTCAAGGGGGGGTCAGGTGGGGGGGGGAGTCGAACCGTAGTATGAATCGTCGTGTGCTACGGAGTGAAGATAGGCTCGCCACCCAACAGGTGCTTTGTCACTCACCATTTTCACCCTTTAAACCACCCCCCCCTCCCATCGACAGGGATAAATTTAGCCTACTCTTGACGATTTCCATGCAATAAAAATGAATTTAAAATAATAATAATAATAATAATGAGCAGATAGCCGTGGTAAATTAAGCTGGAACGGGTTAACTTTGGACTTGGAGCAGAGGTTGTGGGTCCATACTACACTTCGTAGGTCTCGACAAATTTGTCCTGTAAAAGTAACGACAAGTCTCACACACACACAGAGAGGTTCAACAAGTGACATATCAACAACCACCACCACCACCCCCACCACCACGCACAACTTGAGGCTATGACAAAGAAAAAACGAAACAGTGATGTGAATAGGGAGGGGTGATGGGGTGTGTGTGGGGGGGGGGGACTGTCCACCACCCGGGCGACACTTACTGTGCTGCCGCGAAGAATTGCGGATAATCCACAACTGTAGTATATAAGGTGTGGGGGGGGGGGCGGATATTTTGAGTTCGCACCCCGGGCACCACTTGTTTTGGGACTAAATGTTTTTTTTTAATTATTGTTTAAGGCCTCTTACATTGATCACGTGATCCTTCGCTGCGAGTCTGTCTCTATCTCATAATAGTGTTCGCGTATTTCTGGAGCTTCGGCATGACGTAGCATTAAAAATAGATTTACATTTCAAGGCCTTTAAATAAAACTAGGTCACCCTAAAACCGCACTGATCTGTATAAGAAATGGGGGCGGGGGGAGGCAAAAAAAAAAGAAGTCCGGGGGGGGGGGTGAATGTCGGCCCAGGTTTTGACTGTTCCTGACAGACTGTACTTAATTCCGTCTTCTTCTCTATGTCTGCTGCGCAGTTAGACCAACGACCGTGACTGTGGCCAATGGGGAGAGAGGGGGGGGAATCTTTGTGATTGTGAACAGCCAGACGGAATCAATATGCAACAGGTTAAATCAGAGCATGAGTTCAATAGGTACAGCGTGTCATGATCGATCGTTCCAACTGAGCAAAAAAAAAAAAAGGGGGTGGGGGTCGGGGCGGGAGGGAGAGTAAATGATCTCATTGTAGGACACATGCGAAATCGAATGGCTAAGGTGGCGGCAGTGAGGTGGTGGTCGTGAGTATGGTCGGTTAAATGAAGGTAACGGGTTCGAGTCTTGTGCGATGATTGTTAGTTTGTTGTCGCCCTCCATCCCTCCCCCCTCCCTCCCCCCCACCCATGCCCATCCTTGGCGTGGCCTATATTTGAGCCTACAATCTGAACAGAATGCTCACATGTCCTAACTCTCGGAGTCACCATCACAGCCCGTGTAGGGCTCTGTCCTGCGGTAACCACTCCTCTCTACTGCCCATGTAGGGATCTGGCTTGTCGTACTCTCTACTGCCCATGTAGGGCTCTGGCTTGTCGTACTCTCTACTGCCCATGTAGGGATCTGTCCTGTCGTACTCTCTACTGCCCACGTAGGGCTCTGGCCTGACCTCCTCTTCCTGACACACTCTCACTCCCATGGCATTAAGTTGTTTTGTTTTTTTTCTCGACCCCCCCCCCCTCCTCCTCCTCCTCCATCTATTTCTTGGTCTGCCCTTCTGTATATTCTAATTAGCCGTTGTCTTAGGGCTCGTTCGCAAATGACGTAACGTTTAGGAGGAGGGGGGTCTAGGATTTTGTGACATTTTGTGACAGGGGAGGTGGGGTGGGGGGTCTGTGAAATTGTGACGTCACAAAAAAATAATAATTATCTATGAGGGGAACCAAAATTTGGTTGAATTTTCTGCTAAAATTAAAATTCTTCTCAACTTGAAATTTTGAAAAATTGACCGTTATGAAAATTTTGTATCTTAAAAATTTCGATAGTTATTACTTTTTGAAGAAGAAGCGGCTATTGAAATTTTCTTTATCGATCAGCATCTGAATGCCTTAGGGGAAAATGGATTACGAGAATGGGAGGTCCGCCTGGATGGAAGATACTTCAGCGACATATCGTTATGAGAAAATGAGTTCGAATCCGTTGAACTCAATTTTACTTCCCTTCCACCTCTCTCTCTCTCTCTCTCTCTCTCTCTCTCTCTCTCTCTCTATCTATCTATCTATCTCTCTGTCACACACACACACACAGACACATACACACACGCAGACACACACTTAGGCTCCGACACACTTAGACATACACATGTAGACACACAATTTAAATGTACACACTTAGACACACACATGTAGACACACATTTTAGATGTACACACTTAGACATACGCGTACGGAGATGCAAGCACGCTGCCACAATGGCTAACGCAGACACACGACGCACAGACTTTTATACACCGACATACGTCCAGACAAAAGTATACACACACACACACTCACACACACACACACACACACACATTGAGATGCGCTCACGTCGTCACACAGACTCGAGACACAAACTGTCAAACACACACATACACTCACTATCACAGACTCCAATGTAGTGCAGTCAAAATCCAACAAAGAGAAATTTAAGTGAATGCCTTAACATTAGGGCTGCTGATTAAACTGCGTTAATTTGCGATTAACGCGTCAAAAAAAATTTGCGATTAAATTTTTTAACGCAACACCTAAATGCGTTAATTTGACCAAAATATTGCAAATTCAAGAAATCGATAAATAACAGTATTTCACTCAACAAATTTGAAGTTAAGGTTTGTTCACTTATTAAGTAGATCTATCACCCCACCCTGTTGCAATCCGCATACACCCTCTACCCCAGAAATGTCGACAAAATTCCCACTGGTAATATAAATGAAGATGTTTTTGTTATATAGCCCTTCGACAAGTAAACCTCCTGCTCCATTCCCGGTCGATGTAAAAAGAGAAAAATTTCATTCACTAGTTTACATTATATACTGTAGTGTATTGTTGAAGTCAACTTGAAGATAAAAAAAAAATTAAGCGTATAATGAGCCAGGTTAAAACTAGATCAAAATAACGAGATGCTAGACATTTTGTATCATCATTTTTTGCGCAAATTTTTTATCGCATTTTGATAATACAGCATTAGGGCGGTCACGTCTGCAACAGCTGCACTAATAGTTTCATATATATGACACCTGTCAATCAAGGTCTAGACTGTACACGAGACAGTGGTTGTATTTTTCAGAATTATTGTGACACTGTGCTAAATTTAATATTTTATATCGGGCTGTTTTTTTAACTGCTATTAAAGCGTAATTAATGCGTTAAACATATGCGATTACATTTTTAACGCAAACACCTAAATGCGTTAAATTTTAGCCAAATGTTGTCATTTCAGTAATCAGTAATTAACCCAATTCTATAACCATAACTAGATCAGACAAGATTTTAAAAAAAGAAAAATCCACCGAATACAGAAACTGTCACGCTTACATAAAATCATAGCAGCTACATGACCTTGAAACAATAGGATTGTCTTTTCTTAATAATAATTATGACACTCAATGATACCATTCGTGAACATCTGGTTGATTGACAGGTGCCATGATTTGGAAAAATGGGACAGAGGGGGGTACGGTACGGTTGGTAGTAACGTCATCTTTGTGGGGAGAGAAGCTGCTAAGAGCGTCAAAAATCTAACAGGGTGGGAAAAGGGGGGGGGGGGGATTTTTAAAAAAAACGCGTTGATAATAAGTGAGCAAGTAAGTACTTTCTGGCTATAGGCTACTATTGTTTTATGAAGGAAAAGGCACATATGAGATATAAATGACGTGTGTATTTTGTTTTGGGATGGGAAGTGAAGGGGGTAAGTACGGTAGTGGAGGGTTGGGTAAACAAGACATACGTGGGGGCAAAATGTAGCAAAATATGACAGGGATATAGAGGAGAGAGGTTGAAATACGTCATTAGCTCGGAACCTATGGTACGAGGAAAACACTTGTTTGGCATTGTTGTTGATTAAAAAAAAACAACTCGCATCACTTGACGTGATTGATGTATGTCCATAAACTGGTCTCAATAACTAATTCAACAGACATTAGTGCTGATGCTTAATAAATCTGTTACAATTAATTATACCTCTTTCGTAAATTAATCTGAATTGCTTATTATACCAATTTTATGCTATGATATTCTAACTTACATGTTTGAATAGAAACAAAATGTGTTATATTGTGTCGATTAAAAAGTGCGTTAATTTGCGATGAAAAATTTTAATCATGCGTTAATTGCGATCAATTTTTTGAATCGAACAGCAGCTCTACTTAAAATATATGAAAGATTCCAGACTCAAGCAATAAAATGATTGTAATAATGTGTGGGTTGGTTTGTGTGTGAGTGTGTGTGTTGATGTGTGTCTGTGTGTGTGTGTTGGTGTGTGTGTGTGTGTGTGTGTGTGTGTGATACAATGAGACAACTGACTCTTCAAAGGAAATACTTTAAATACTAGATATCAAACTTTAACAGCAGTTATTGGACAACTTATCAGGATAGATTATAAAACGATAATAATCATATGCGTGGTAATGTGCAAGTCTTTAGTAAACTAAAACGAACATATACAAACGTACACACAGAATGACTGCATTGTATTTTGTAATAAACAAACATATTGCAATGTCTCTTATCAGATAAGGTGGTGTGGGTAGGAGGAAAGGATGGGGGGGGGGGGGTGAGGGCTGGCAATACTGCCTCAAGCGGGTTCAACTTGAGCCCATGTCAGGGGTGGACTATGCCATTATGTGGCCCCCGTGAGCAGAACCGTTCTATTGGTTAGGGGAAACTAGGCGACCGCCTTTAAATATAATGCTAAGAGGGGACACCGACAGGTAATGATGCCTAGGACAGTCCCCTCCAGGCCCGTAGCTTCGGTAGGGGGGGGCAGGGGGCCCCCTCTGCTTATTTGCTCTTTTTAGTAAAATGTATTATATGCCCCCCTGCTATTGCCTGGCCCCTCCTGTAGAATGTTTGGCCCCCTCCTGTAGAATGTTTGGCCCCCCTCCTGTAGAATGTTTGGCCCCCTCCTGTAGAATGTTTGGCCCCCTCCTGTAGAATATTTGGCCCCCTCCTGTAGAATGTTTGGCCCCCTCCTGTAGAATGTTTGGCCCCCTCATGTTGAATGTTTGGCCCCCTCCTGTAGAATGTTTGGCCCCCCTCCTGTAGAATGTTTGGCCCCCTCCTGTAGAATGTTTGGCCCCCCTCCTGTAGAATGTTTGGCCCCCTCCTGTAGAATGTTTGGCCCCCTCCTGTAGAATGTTTGGCCCCCTCCTGTAGAATGTTTGGCCCCCTCCTGTAGAATGTTTGGCCCCCCTCCTGTAGAATGTTTGGCCCCCTCCTGTAGAATTTTCCCTCTACGTGGCTGCTCCCTTCCCCCTAAACATTTGTTAAAATCTCTTCCGAGGGTGGGCCAGCCAAAAAAGTTTTTTTTTTATTTTTTTTTAGAAATCTCTGCCTAGGGTTCTAGAATGCATAAGAAAGGCTCTGTCATGCCTCTCTCATTAGGTGGACAGTGTTTGGGGGGTCCAGCATTGAGAGGAGATGGTGGTGATTGTTCTTTGCTGAAACAGAAATGCACAAAGAAAGAAAAACTAAAAAAAAAAAAGCTCAACTTATGTTTTCCCCATCAGCCACACGCTGTCAGTTTCAACGTGTGAAATCATGACGTGTTTTACTGTCCATTATCTGGTCCCAAAGCGATCTCCACACACTTTCCAGCCGCAACTTGTAGGCTATTGATGTAGTAAAAGAAACGGGACATGTGTGAGAATTGTTAAGGAAGTAAATCGAGAAAATAAAGGTACATTGGGGGGAAGGGGGGGGCTAAAGGCACATGATGGGGTAGTACGTAAAGGTATATTTGGGGCCCCCATTGGGTTACCTAAATAGATCAGCTGAAAACGTCACACCCACCCATGCTATCCCTGTATCTTGACACTATTAACATTGTTGTGACGGTTCTTGTACTTTCCCTTTCTATTTCCCTGTGGGACAGATTTGTTTTTTTTTTTTGGAGGGAGGGGGGGACTTTTAGTTTCTTAGGTCTCCTGGGGAGAGGGGGGCTTTCACAGATATGTAGACGCCATATAAGGTATGTTGATGCCATATAAGGTATGTTGGTGCCATATAAGGTGTGTTGGTGCACGGAGCTGCAGATTTTTAAAGGGAGTTGCTATATTAAAGTTGAGGGCGCTTTTGGCATTGGGAGGAGGGGGGGGTGGGAGAAATGAAGTCGGCCTAGTTCGCCTGAACATAAGACCTTTTCTGGCTGAGGAGACAAGACACCATGGGGGAGGGGGGGGGGTCAAAGGTGATTGATCTCACAGGTCCTCAAAAGTGAACACACAAAATTAAATTACGTAAGGGTGCTGAGACTGTATTCATTAGGGTACACCCCTGGTAAAATGATCACAGCGAACTATTTTCACTCAACTCAAATGGCTGTGCAGCACTTAAGTTTATACATATACTAGCTGTACCCTGCAAAACCTTGGCATAGAGTTATATTCCCTTCGGTTTGATCAGTAGGCTAGGTAATTTTTGTTTAGGACAGAACCGATTTTTTCTTAATTTTTATTAATTGTGTTTACGTCTGACGATTTTAAACTGGAGAATACTGTTGCATTTATTCTTTACTTTTGATTTAACGCAGAACCCACACCGCTATTATTTATATAGATATCCACCCTTACATTCTATAATAAAAGTGCCACCCAGAAAACAGAACAAGACAACCACATAAAATACAACGGATACAAATAAAATAAAAAAACATTATGCAGGGCAGGTTGTATTATTTTGGACTGAGTTTTACTTCATTCATATTGGTCTAGAGGTATTTACAAACTGTACAAAATTAAAATAAAAGAAAAGCAAAACAAACATCAGAAATGGTCTAAGTGTTTTTGTTTCATGTTTTTTTTTGTTGTTTTATCTGGGTTTTTTTTTAATTCATACATGACAAATAATATATTTATATATATAAAAAAAGAAATGCATGTATCAAAGTTATAAACAATGAAATCCACTAAACTATCAATTGCACCACCATGAAAAGTGTTCAGTTTTATTCTTGTACAAGACAGATAAAAAAAAAAAAATATGGCACACAAGTGTTTACATTGACAACAGTTTACAGGCCTGTGGACATCAATCACAAGGAAAGCTTCTTGCACCACACTTCATCCTCCACATTCCATCAATTATCATGTCAAGTGCTGTTATTACAAAAGAATGTTCAACAGTGGACGTGAAAAGAATTCTTGAACATAAGGGGAAAAATAAATAATTTAAAACTTTGAAACATTAGGAACCGGTGTCCCCCCCAATTTTATGTTGCTTTGTTGTTGTTTTTTTGGCCTGGTTTATTTTTAAAAAAAGTCTGAATAATTTGACTACAGACATAATTCCAATACAATTTTTAACAAAATTTTTAAACTTGTGGAGATTTTTTTTTATGAGCGCTAACACCAAAGTAGCCAAGGATGACCACCAGAGTAGCCAAGGATGACCACCAGAGTAGCCAAGGATGACCACCAAAGTAGCCAAGGATGACCACCAGAGTAGCCAAGGATGACCACCAGAGTAGCCAAGGATGACCACCAGAGTAGCCAAGGATGACCACCAAAGTAGCAAAAGATGACATCTAGCACATGACAAGTCCAATGTACATGTCACTTTACAGTTATATTTTTTTTTAACACATGTAAAGGTGATAAAATTTGACAATTAAAACAAAAAAGAAACAAAAAAAAAAAGTAAAAAAAAAAACAGTGTGGGAAGTGAACCAATAAATGACACACCCACCACACAAATAGCTGCCAGAAATGTTCAGGACAGAAACAATCAAACAGGTGGGCGGCCAGGTGTAACTCTCCGAGTCTCATTTTTTAACTGCCCTAATTAATCAGTCTGAAACACATGGCATAAAACTACATTGAAATATACAAGAGCAAAAAAAAAAAAAAAGTAAAAAAAAAAAATTACAAAATAAGTTTCATTCAAAGAAGATGAGAGGGAAAAAAAAAAAGTAATAAGTTAAAAAAATCACCTGGAACATACAATCTAACATTGGTTTGGCACTAACCCATATTTCAGACAACAGATGCAATTCAAACTTTTCAGTGAATTAATTAATTAACATGTGGCCCTTAATTTGAATGCCAAAACCTTTATCTCCGAAAAACGGCCTGGCAATGACCCGGAAGATAGATCTTCCATCTTCCACGATATTTTAAAAATAATAACCACCCAGTGAAATTATTTTCTAACACTATATCTGAAGTAAATCAAAAAATCAGTAACAGTAATTTAAAAAGAAACAAAAAATGTCCTTGTATATATATATATATTTACAATAGTTACTACTTGTAAAAAAATAAAAAATTATTTATTTTCCATGTAATGCTGGGACAAGTTTTAGAAAAAGTTTTTTTTTCTCTCCCTACCTAGTGAATGGAACAGACATGACAGAACACCCAAATGTACGGCATACAACGGAACCAGACACTTCACACAAAATAAAATAAACGCAGTGGCTACGGTACCATCAAGCGGGACTGCGTATTTTTTTTTCCAGGTACCAGCAATAGATATTGCTCCACACCCTAACCCTAACCCTATCCCTAATTCTAACCCTATTCCTAACCCTAATATAACTGCTGGTACCCGAAAAAAAAATACGGGCACCAGCCAAATTCCTAACCCTAATATAATGGCGCTTGATGGTACCGTGTGATCAGACAAAACCATCAAAGAGACAGCTGGAACAACCAAGCTCCTGACAAAGGGTGTCAGACAAAAATCATCTGAAATTATGATGACAAATTGAACACATGTTTTTTTTTTTTTTGGATCAACTGTGGTTAATTAGGATGAGCTGCGATGAAACAAAAAAACAACTGAGATCTCAACAAATCATGGGGAACTTTGCTTGCGTCAATCAAATAACCAATTGTTACAAGCTGTACAACAATATCTATCCCACGAGGCACACTTGAACAAAAATAGAAGAAAATATCGTCGCATGCAATAATTTTGAATAGTATTATGCTGTCATTTATATATTTAAAACAAAAATTTTTGTTTGTTTCATCAGACGATTTCATTTCTCTTTCAATCTAAAAAAAAAAAAATAAATAAATAGAATAAAATTTTTGTTTTATGGAGGGGGTAAATAAAAAGACGGGCGACCAACGTTTGAATTAATGCCCAACAATATCGATCATGCATGTTCAATGTTTTCATTAGTTTTTTTTTTTTTCTTTTTGGAGAAGGGAGGAATTTTTCAAAAAAAAAAAATAAAAATAAATTGTTAAATTAATGTTTTACACGACCTTTAACAACAGCGATAATTATAATACAACAAAATATTACAAGACTTTTTCGATGTCAGTAGCCGAACAATGGGCTTTTTTCTCTTTTTACAAAAAAAGGTCTACAAATACACGACTTTAAAAGTAAAAATGGCAAAAAAAAACAAAAAACAAAACTGAAAAAAACTAATACATTGGTCGACTTATAACTTGACAGACCTTATACGACTTACAAATAAAACATTAACCAGTGCACATAATAATAGTAAATCACACAAAAATTGCAATGTGCACATATTGAGACAAACCCCCATCTATTTATTATTACACTGTTATGCCAAGTGGACAAAAACCTTTTTTTTTACTTTCTTATAAACTACTTAAACCTACAGTTCCAATCACAAAATTTACATTTTACGAGTTGGTTCATTTTTAATATTTCAAGTGTAAAAAAAACAAAAAAAAAACAAACATTCACTTATCTAAACATCAAAGTGTTGTCAGGAGACAAAATATAGACTGCATACACCACGTTAAATATACGTAAGTAAAATTAACTTCAAAAAGTGTGACATAAATATAACTGGTGAAATATATTTTTAAGTAACATAAACTTAATAAAGAAAATTTTTTCACATCCAAACAACGTTCTCCTTTCCACCTCTCCATTTAAAAAAAAAAGTAAAAATATATATATATGGAGAGAAAAAAAATAATAGAAATAAATCTTTAGTGCTGAAGCCTGCAGACCAATGTTAACAAATATAGGACAGCGCATATTTGGTTTATCACACAGTGTAACACATAATGATACTTTTAACATAATGACAGGGCCATATTTATACTGTGACATTGTAACAATAGCTTTAGGTATATTCAGACAAGTTTAGAATCACTGTTCAGTTAGTAAGTCAACATTGAAAGTTCATGGGCCCAAGATACAGTCACATATTTTGATAACTAGAATCCCAGCGTTGTATCTTTCTTGAATTTCAGGGCTTAGTTTCTCAGAGGTTTAAATACTGTAAGTAAAAAATCTATGATCACATCTTTAGTTAACATTTCTATACAAGCTTGACCATTAATAAAAGTGAAGATGATGCAAAAAAAAGCCTCTAAGACAGAAGACATCATGGAGTTCAAAAATGGACGAAAAATGTATATTACGCTGCTATGTATTACAGTTATTGGATAATTCCATGATTTTTTTTTACCTACTCAAGATCTACTTAAATTAAGTGTTTCATATTTTGTTAACAAGATGTTCCAGTATAATAATGTTTTAATTTTCATGACACATTTCTGTACGGTATGTGACAAAACTATTGTAATAAAGTAAGGCATTTGGACTGACTTGTGTACTGTATAAAGTATTTTTATTTTTAGATGGAGAAGGAGGGTGTAACAATAGCTTTAGATAGATCCATACAATTTTAGAACCACTGGTTAGTTGGTTAAGTCAACATGGAAAGTTCGTGGGTACAGGACACAGTCATATGTTTTGATAACTAGAATTCCAACGTTATATCTTTGTTTAGGGAGAATTAGTCTGTCAGCACAGGTCAGTGAATTCCAGAGATAGGTGACGATAGATGTAATTAGGCAGACAAAGGAATACTAGACCAGAGTGAGTTTTTAGCCGCACCAATCGCTGGGCTGGAAAAAGGGTCATTAATATGTAGATGAGTTAGAAAGGGTGTTAGGGAGCCAATCAAAGTTCTGGGGCTTTGGAGTCACATGATGATCCAACATCATATAAATAAGAGATGTACAGTGGGTATTCAGTTAACGAACTGTTCGGACAGTGAACAAATCGGACAACGAACACTTTCAGGAATGATTTTTGTGTGGACAAATAATGACTGATGTTGTTAGGCCGTACGGCTTGAACAGGTTCACAGTAGGCACAATCCTAGCTAAAAAAATATATCATCAAGAAGACTCAAGCCGCTAAATGAGTAACGAAAATTAAAGCAAAAAAGTGTCATCCATGATACAATCGAGAGTTTGCTTTTAGTTTGGATAAATGAACGGAAGGAGGTGAAAAGAGATGTAACTAGAATGGCCATCATTCAAGAGAAGGCTGGAGAAATTGAAAGAGCAAAATCCAGGCTCGTCCTCCGAAAATTTAGAATTCAAGGCTACCAGTGACTGGTTTACAAAATTTAAAAGGAGATCTGGCATTAAACAAGCTGATGTCAATAGGGTAGCTGATCTCTACAATTACATTGCTATCAATCATTTCCTGAAAGTCCTGAAGGAGAGAGGAAAAACAACCGACATTGGACATGTTCTTTAACGCTCAAATAAAAGAACTGATTAATAAACAAGACTATATGTATGTATCATATTTGTAATAAATAAACTTACTAAGAAATTATTCTTGTACATGACAATTTTTTAAAAATTTAATTTGTAGGATCTCCAGAACGAATTAATAGAATTTCCATTAACATATATGGTAAATCAATGATCGGTTAACGAACGATTCAGATAGCGAACATAATTGTGGAATGGATTAAGTTCGTTAACCGAATACCCACTGTAACTGAGATTTTAAAAAGACCGATGAGAGACCTACAGATCGACAGACCGACGATAGTTATAGGGCCATCAGGACACCAGTTGTAGAGATAGTTAGAGGAGAAGTTAGTGGAGAAATAATAGAGGCACAAGCTATCAAGTTATTGAGTTTTACAGTACACAGTCAAAGTCTATTTTATTGAAGTATCTCTGAATATAATTCTTTCGGGAACTCAGGATACTAAGTGTCAAAGTATCTCTATATAATCCTTTTGGGGACATAGGATACTAAGTGATTGTACGAAGCATTTTTGTGAATACTGCTGCACACAAGTTCATACTACATATGTTTTCTTATTGTTTAATAAATATCATTGAATCGTGGAACTTTGCCTCATTAATTGGAGTGTTGTTTGAGAGTGCAACGAGACTGAACGCTACTTAATTAAACCAGTGTTATAATATCGGCAGCTACATAAAAGCAGTATAGTTATCTGGAGGTAGCATCACATCAACAAACACATAACGTTCAAACCATAACGTTGCACTGAAGCAGCAGTGAATAACAAGAAGTATTGCATTTGGTGGAACAACGATAGTACCATAACGTTGACAATTTCCAACGTTAAATTGGTGTCTACAACAGTATCCATCACATCCATAACATTATATACAATATATATATAAGTGTTACAAGGACTCGCCAGAGAGTGGAGTCAGCAAAGAAGTCCTGCACTTTGATGTTTGATTCTTTGGCTGGACCTCGCAGAGCTCGGACCATAAAAATACTTAAAGAGTATTTACAGTGTGAGTGGAATGCTAAAAAAGCACAAAATGGTGCTGTAAATATTAACAAGATTCTTGTTGGCTACAGACTGCTTGTGCAACAAAAAAAAAAACTATAGCGACCATGGAGTATGTCGCCTACAGTATGTTGAGAGCTTCTTAAGTGATCCCATAGGATTTTTTCCTAATTCCAAAGAAAAGCTTGCAAAGCTGGTTTCACCAAGACCTTGTGATAAATAAGCGCAGGAACATCCATAAACTAATTACAAAATGTATGAGTTTGCACAAGGATTACCAGGAGAAGTGTGGCGGTCTGAGAACCCTTGACATGTGACTGTATCCTGGGCCCATGAACTTTCAATGTTGACTTACAAACTGAACAGTGATTCTAAACTTGTATGAATATACCTAAAGCTATTGTTACAGACATCAAACGTACTGCCTGTTCATGAGATTCTCAAGTATGGGTGTGGTGGGGATCAATTCATCAATACCAATTTATAACAGATGGCAACAGGAGAGATGAGAAAACTTAGCAGCTGTAAAGATGGCCTTTTTTTTTTCCTCTTTTCATTACAATCTTGAAAGAAAAACGCAGAATTGGGTGAGCAGCTGTTTTACCTAAGGGTAAGAACAAAATTAATGTCTTTACGTTGCAAGGTAGGAGGGGGTATATTTATTGGCCAGTAATGTGTGCACTGCTACATGACTGGACCAACATGTTTTTTTTTTTTTCAGGACTTTGAGGTGAATGAAGAGGTGGTAAGGTGGAGCTGGGTCCAACTTCATGCTGGGTTCGGCTGAATCAATTCAGAAGCTGAAAACCAAAAATTGCGCAGAGACATTGTTTTGAGCTAGCTTTTAAAATTTTGCATGATTCGTTACCAACAAAAAAAAAAATGGTACAGACTATTAATAGAAAGTAACACCAGCAGCCTGGACATGAATCTGCACTATCCAAAGACATTTCATTGAAAAGACCTCGCTGCTAAGTAAAGCTGTGTGATCAAAATGTAATTGAATGACTGAGTTATATTACTCTTTTTTTTTTGTCACTCTCAGAGAAATGGAGAAGTTTGCTTATGCAATGGAGAATGTCGTTTATTTTCCCCCCAGATGAGAAAACTGCACACATTTTAAGAGCAGCAGCAATGTACGAAAAAAGGAGCTGTACAGACAGAAAAATGATCTCGGTCCCATTCCTAAACCCTGACAAGAAGCTCAGGTCACAGAAATGTCAACGAAATGCCTTTAGTTTTTTGGACCATGAGAAACACATTTCCCCCAAAAAGTGGTGGGGCAGGGGTACATCTTTTAAACTAATCTGTTAGAGGAGATCATATAACAAAGTACAACTTAAATTGAGTTGAAAAAAATTTTTCTCGTAAACTTACTAGGCCTTTGATGCCTTCTAGGCACTGAAGTCTATATCAATGGAAAACTATTTTCAAAACATATAAGCACACATGTTTTTTTTTTTTATGAGAGAGTGTTACAGAGCAAATTATGTTTACAAAAAAAAAAAAAACAGGGACATCAATAAAAACACAGGTATAGACAACCCAGGGAGTTAAGAATTGCAAACTGAAATCTGTACAGATATTCCAGAAAGACAAATAGACCATAAGGAGGCACTCAACTAGCTGGTGTACATAACAGAAAAAATATTTTGAGCTTCACGTCGACACATCTCACAGATGATAAGAATAATTTGATTCATTAATTACTGAAACATTTAAAAACAATGAACAAAAATGGTTTTAAAATTACACTGAAAAAATTGACAATTTATACACACGAAATTGACCATCACATAGAAAAATTAAATCATTTAAGGTTACAAAATCTTAAAAAAAAAAAAACCACACTTTAAACATTATCCTAATCAATATTGCAATCTATTATGTAAATCACAGTCAATCTTAGTAGAATACTTTTAAATAAAATCTACTTGGTTCTACCATTAATTATTTTTTTTTTTTTAAGAAAACAATTTCAAGTACAGTTTAAAACAAAAAAAAAATGTCTTTATAGATAAAAAAAATAAAAACAATTGTTTATGTTGACAGACACATATTGACCAATATAAAAGTCTATCAAATAGCACCTTAAATATCATGTACACAGCCATTTTATGTTGTTGTTTTTATAGTGATTATACAAGGAGAGGGTTTAGTTTAATTCAAAAAATATCAATCCTATGGTTGCATGGCATTGTTAGGTTGAACATCGACAATATATACTAAAAAAAAAAATGTACATTTCAGAATCAAACTAAAACGACATTAAGGTAAAAACCAAAATTAAAACTTCCCTAATGTAATTGTCAATTATGCAATTTTTTTTTTCCCCATGTACAACGGCACGCATAAATAATCATAAAAGCTTTTCTGCGAGAACATACCGTATTTTATTCACTGTCCTGCAATAATGTTATCAACAAGTCCAAGACCACATGATCATTAATATACAGTTGATATACGACAAATAAAAGGGGAAAAAAAAATTTAGTATCAATAGTTCAAAAGACATCAATGAGCACATCCCAGAAGGACTTGTGGATTTGGCTGTTATTATGCAATAAAAAATAACATCGATTATAAATTGTATGCAACAAAAGCGCAACTTCTGTTCTTTTAAATGCTGCATATGGAACAATGAAATTATTTTACCTTTTGATTTCATTCCATAAACTAACTAAAAGCTGTCAAGATGACTTTTAAAAAACTTTCTTCACATTTAATTGTAGACTTGGCTCCTTTTAAGTGGCATCAACATTTTACAGCTTAAAGACTCAGTTAATTTGTTTTTTCAAAACATTGACTCTGCACTTGAACAATATAAATTTAATAGCCGCGAGAGTCTGTAATCTACATTTACATAAGCACACTACACACGGTAAAAGTGTACATACAATACTCAATGTCCCAAACACTGCATCTGGCAGTGATGAGCACATCAACGCAATTATAATAAAAAAAACAATGCACAGCTCACAATGTTTTAAAGAAAATTTGTTAACAGCTCAGAGATAACCCAACATCATCTGAGAATGTAAGTCTCCAAAAAACAAAAAAAAATATTAACTGTGACAAATTAACAAAAAAAAAAAAAAAAAAACATCAATTGTAACAAAAAACATAAAAGCCAATCTGCTGCCTTCATACATAAACAAAAAAAAAAAACAACAAAAAAAGAACGTGTTCCTCTAAGAGAGAGAGCCATCAATCTGTGGTATTCATAGAAGATGGGAATAAAAAGTTTTTTTTTGTTAAGCAAAAAAAAAAGTTAACACAGGTAGGTGACAAAATCAAAAAGTTAAAGACCATTGTGTGTGTGTCAGTGCGCCCGTCTTGACATCTTTAACACAATCAGGGTGAAGTAATATCATTTGTCCTGTGTACGGACACGAAATAAAACAAAAATTATCTTTTGCGAGAGAAGATTTGGATTTTTTTTTACTCTTGATTTAAAAAAGAAAAATAAACAAGATGACGAGGATAGAAGAATGAATAGATTCAGACCTGACAAATTGGAACATCAGGTGAGAAATTACATCTTTGAATGTGGAGTGAGTGGGGGGGGACAAGGGGCCCTTACAGGGTGATAAAGAATATAAAACAGAAAACTGTTATCTTGGACTGCTTAGTATTGCAAAGCACATGAAATTGATGATAGCTGGTTATCTCCAATACTAAAGGAGAGGCTAATTGGAATTCTTGAAACAAAATAAATTCATTAACATACATATATGTATCTGTAAAAAAATTAGCTTTCTTATCTAAATGATGTGAGAATACAAGAAGTTTTTGAGAGTATTATACACGTATATATTTATGATTTTCAAGCAGAGCTATTCCTTTTATAAACACTCCATACAACTGACCTGGAAACTATGTACAACGTAACTATTTCTTTTACAGTAAAAAACCCTTGTGAACCAAATGTTTCAGTCCGTTCGGAAGAATCAGTTATTGGGTATTTACATTCCAGTGTGTCAAGTTTGACAGAAGTATTTCATGACTTCAATAAGCATCCTTGATGTTGCATCAGTGATCCATTTCTTGACGAGTGAGGGTGGCTGCAGTGAGAGCCACTCTGGCAGCTTTTCGTTTGGTGTCTGATCTTCTGTGTGTGTGCCAGATGATTCATTAGGTAGCACCAAAAGAAGGATTTGCTGCTGCTATTTCTGCTGCCTTTTTTTCTATCTGAGCCTGCTCAGCGATTTTGTGGCTTTTCATATGAGCACTTCGACTTTTGACCTTAGCAAAAACCCTAAAAAAAATATCACAATAATTATAAAAGTTTTACAAAACAATCGAAAAGAAAATTAAAAAAAAAAAACACTATAAAGACTACATACATTCCTAAGTGGCTGCCTCAGGAATATTTTAAAGATAAGGAGGTTTGACAAATTCAAGAAAGAAGATCTCTGGCAGCTGGCAAACAAAGATCCTATAGACCTACAAGTGTTCAGTAGGAAATGGAGATGGATCGGCCACTCACTAAGGAAGCCTCCAGAAGACATCACAAAAATGGCTCTGCAGTGGAACCCCCAAGGCCAGAGAAAGGTCGGCCGCCCAAAGACCAACTGGAGAAGATCTTGCGATCAGGAAATGAAAATTTGCAAGCAGACATGGGGGGTATTGAAAAAGGCCTCCCAAAACCGAGTGTGCTCTGGAGGATGGTTGCAGAGGCCCTTTGCTCTGCAAGGAGTTCAAGGCATTAAGTCAAACACTATAAAGAATGATACAATAAAATAAAAAATAGTAATAAGAGATAATACATTAGGCAGCAAATAAATTTTGTAAAAAATTTTTTTATGAATAAAAAGATTAAATTATCTAATAATTTAAAATAATATAAAAATATAAAAGCCGCTGTGAACATTAATACAAAATAATCTTCCTCAATAGCTTGCAATGAATTATTCTGAGACGAAAATTGGACTAACCTGCCACACAATCTGCAAGGAAATATTTCTTCACCAAATTTATCATAAACAGGAGATCGACTAGGTGTGCTGGGGCGAGGTTTGCGAGGGGCACTGGGACTTGTCTGTGATTTATCCAAGTGTTTGCGCATGTGTCTTTTGAGACTCTGCTTGGATGAGCATGACTGGCGAAAAAAAAAAATGAGGTCATTATTGACAGTCTGATTAAATGCCTTATCAGGCTACTGCATCCTCAGCCAGAATGAAAATGTAAAGAGGGCACAACACATTTGCCCCCCAAAGAAATAATACCACACCCTTAAAGGGCCAAGTAGGCTAAAAATAAATGGTTGGGAGCTAACCAAATGTCATAGTAAAAAAAAACAAATAGAGTGCAATGGACTAGTCTAATCTAAACTCTGGGTGAAGTTATGATTTTAGAATAGACTAATAAGTAAGTCCACAATAATATACTCACAACATTGCAACCTTCATGCGTACACACAAACTGTGGAGGTGGAAGGGGATTGGGTGAGTCTATTCTTGCCGGCGATGAGTTGGCAGTATTGGGAGCTGTGCTCTGTATACTCTGTGGAGGAAAAAATTAACGATGATATATTTTTTAAAATTATACAATACAACTCATAACAGGTTTTAATTTAAAACAATTAAATATGGAGCTGTTGAAGAAGCCCAAAAAAGAGACCTAAAAGAGATATTTATACATTATTTTTATATCAATTCATGTTTATTTTCTATTATTTAATTACATCAGTATGTTGTTGCTGAAGAACTGAATTGAGTGATTGAACTAGAATATATATTAAATCATCGGATTCAATAATTTTATAACTTAGATTCTTTATTTTTTGTTTTGATAAGTGCATGTAATATTATTTAGCAGAAATTACGGATTGTGTTTAGAATATTTAGCATAGTTTTTAAGTCGCTTTGACCTTTAGAAAAGCCTCTAAATATTTTAAAACTGACATATTAATAATAATGTTTAATATTTCAATGACTATTTAGTTACCGTAAAAACCTGACTCACATCAGGGGCAATGCTGACATCGTCATTATCAGATAAGAAGCTGGCATTATCTGAATCGATAGACTCGATATTTTCCTCATGGGCTGTTTCCCTGGCTGTGGACAGGCTACCCGGGTTCTGCACCACACTCTCCGCAACGACAGTCTTCTCTGTGGTCGTATGGGCTGCAGCCCTCTCCGCCTGCTTGCGGGTGTTGTACTCACCCTGCTTGTTGCGTGAATGCCGCAGTCGTTTATAATCATCAGGACAGACCTTCTTCCACACATAGTAAAACTGAATACACTGTTTTACATTTTTGCTTGCAACCTTCAATTTTCAGCCATCAATTAAAAAAAAAAAAAACTGGCTTAGTTCAATCTTTAAAATTTAATGAAGTACTACAGAATCAATTATTTAGGGTTTAAGTTACCAAACTTTATTGAAACTACATAGATATTGAAAAATATTATTATTCATTAAAAAAAAAATAATATATGAAATGATTTGAGCTCATGAAGCTGATTTTTTTTAATTATAACATTAGTCCTCAATTTAAAAAAAAAACAAAACAAAGCAGATTTAAAGATATGACAAAACAAAACAAAGCAGATTTAAAGATATGACAAACAAAACAAAGCAGATTTAAAGATATGACAAAACTAAACAAAGCAGATTTAAAGATATGACAAAACTAAACAAAGCAGATTTAAAGATATGACAAAACTAAACAAAGCAGATTTAAAGATATGACAAAACTAAACAAAGCAGATTTAAAGATATGACAAAACTAAACAAAGCAGATTTAAAGATATGACAAAACAAAACAAAGCAGATTTAAAGATATGACTATATCACTTGTTTAAACGACTGAAAAAAACAAACATTTTTAACATTTTATAAACATTATTTCAAATGTGATTGGCGCAAAGAAGAACTAACAAACTAAAATAAATGCTATAATATACATGTGTTATGTCAAAGTATATCCTCGCCAAGCCCCTTTTCTAATATTATATTTTGTCTAATCTATTTTAAAACAGTTTAATGTCCAATGGGGAAATTTATAATATATTTGAAAAGCAGTTGACATCATTTTTTTGTGTGTAAAGAAGCAAGGTCAAACATCAAAAACAAATTTAAAAGACTTACATCTTTTGCCACTTTGAAGAAATCTTTGTCATGAATCATGATCGATTTATAAAATTTCTCCATTTCATTGGCATTCCAAGAGTCAGACTCTGTGTTGAACAGACACAAAAAAAAAATGTATTTGAATAGAGAGGGCATAATATTTATAGCATACTTATCAAAAGTAAAACTAATTGGTAAATATTCAAGCTGCAGGATGATCAATATGTAAGTAAATAGTTTGATAATTTGTAGTCTTACCTTGATATTTGTAATCCAACATAGGATGACCTATAGGTAAGTCTGGGGGGTCAGCCATTAGCATTAACATTGCTTCCTATAATAGATAGCTAGGTTATTACACATTTTTAAGGAAATTGGCTGCACATAAGTAATGGATAAACAGTACAATAGAATTAGAATAAGTTCAAAGAAATGAACGTAAACAGTAACTTCCAATTTATATATTCAAAATATATTTCATGTATAACTTAGCCACATACTCTAATCTTAGTTTGTTTCAATAAAGAAGAACTTACAGTAATATTTCCATTTGCTAGATGCAACAAGTGAAGTCCATATTCCACATTACAACCATTACCCTTCACAGCAGCACTGCAGGCAAAATCTTGGTAACATTGCACTAAAAGAAATTCATTACAAAAATTCAGATAATTGCTTATTGAACTGATTGGCATCCAGTAAGACCAAAATACAGTGAAACCTAAGTCAGGTACTTTTAAGGTTGCTAACAACTTCAAATTTTTTATTTTTGGATATAAATGATCACATACAGAAGGCCACGCAGTACTAACATATAGAAGGCCACACAGTACTAACATACAGAAGGCCACGCAGTACTAACTAAAATATGGGCCTGGAAGTTGACTTGGTGGTGCCAATTAAGGACCAACAGTGGACAACTCTATTGATGAGCTTGTGGATCTTCAAAATGAACAGAAGGACATTTGGGAGCAGCAGTCGTTAGATGATGGGGAGCCGGTGGCCATTTCAAATGCCAGGATTTTAAAAAATTGTAGCCAGTGGGCCGAGGCCGAAGACTTCATTGTGACCCATCATCCTAACAAACTTGTTTCTAAAAAAGCAGTAAACCTGATGGAAGAAAAGGGCTAGGGCTGGATTTTCATGAAAAAATCCTTTTTTTTTTTAAATTTTGAGGTATATTTTATTCCTAAGCAGTTTAAGCCACACTGCACTTACTCTGAGCGCTAAATGAAGATATTATTACCACATGACCATCCATTATTCATTAAAAGCATATATTTTATAACTTTTAATGTAGTTTTAAGCTACATTTAAAGAAAATTATATTTCTCATGATTAATTTCATATTTCCTGTCAATGACGTCACGAAGTGTTAAAATTGAACTTCAAAACCAAACTTTTTTGTTTGATGTACATCACAAACAATCCAACACAAAAATTAGGGAGAAGGTCACAAGCGTGCTTTTTTTTTTATTCTAACCCCACTTCACGCCTCTCCTTGTTGGCTATAGAGCGAGACTATAGCGTAATTGTAGTCACTATTAAAACAAAATTAGCTAGATTTCAAAATGTATTAATACAAGAATGCCAATCTTTATTATTATTTTTAACTAGCTGTACACTGCAAAACCTTTGCATAGAGTTATATTCCCTTAGGCTTGATCGATAGGCTAGGATATTTTTTGTTTCCGGCAGATCCGATTTTTTCATGATTGTATTTTAAACTGGAATACTGTTGTATTAATTCTTTACTTTCTATTTAACGAAGAACCCAAATTGCTTTTATTTTATTAGATATTTTTGTTTTTATTTACCAAATGTAGTAGGAAGACATACTAAGTCCAAAACTTATTGCTTAGATGATTCTGTCATGCAATTTTACATAAAATAGTATGTAATGCTTAGATTCACCTCTAACACCCAAACTGTTTTGGTCACCACAATATATTCCTTTGTGTAGTTTGCTCCCATCAAATTCAATTTATAGCTAAAAATATTAATTTTACTTTGGAAGTCCAGAAGTTAATTCAATGACTCAAAGAATTTAAACAATTGTATTAAACATCATGGATACAAAATAATGCAAAATATCAGTCCTAGATCCAAGGGGGAGGGGGGGGTAATATTACAGTAGACTGGACAAAGCCACAAACAACAAGCCAAATAAAAGGACAAAATCAAGAGAAACATGAGTATATAAATCCTCCTTACATTGAGCCTCTGTATTCTCTCCTTCTGATGAAGGGCCCCAGAGAAGGTTCTTGTTGTCATCAAAACATGTAGTAAACCAGTGAGCCTTGCTTTTGTCTGAATGACGAGAAACATTTCTTACTTATCAGATAAGGAAATAATTATGAACATCTAATGCAATGCGATTTTGCGCACAGTGCCAGCTACTCACAGACAGTAAGATGTTGATATCAAAAATTTAAAAAAAAAAACATGATTGAATGTAAAATGATACAATTATTTCTTTAGACAGATTTTTTTGTGTTTGTTTCTTTGTTCAGTGAATTTATTTTTAATGCAACAAAAAGTTTAAAAACTACAGAATGATTTGTCTTTTTTTTTTCTAAAAAAAAAAAAAAAGGTACTTGCCTCTCAAGTGCGGAAGAACTGCTTGATAATCAGTCCCGATATTTATGTGGCTGTAAGGTTAAAAAAAAAGGCGTTAACTGATGAATGGTCGGTGTAAGGTCATTGTTTTAATCAGTTCATAGAAAGAAAAAAACAACAACTCTGCAATAAAGCACTCGGCAGTGATTTTAAGTCCCTGTAAGGATGGGGTGTTAATATCTGGTCTTGGTAGTGTCCCTCTTCCATCCACAGCCCAGTGTGCAAATCCTACAGATACACTCGTGGGGAAGACATAAAGCAGGTAACTAGACCTGTTGGGATTTGAGCGTACATAATCTATGCAGATCTGGCCATTATGAGAGGTAGGTGACTGGAGGTACATAATCTATGCAGATCTGGCCATTATGAGAGGTAGGTGACTGGAGGTAATGTGTATATATAGACTTAAACCTTTTTCAACCTCTCTATTAGCAATAAAAAAAAATATTTTTTTAAACATATAATTAAAAGTCACAAATACCATTTAAAAAAAAGCAACAACAACAAAAAAAACAACAACTCACGCTTCAGTATCAGTTTCAGGTACAGGCTCTTCTTCTAAAGTTTGGTCTGCAAAAAGCTCCAATCCAACATCCGCTTTACCACTACCCAGACTTCCTAAAATGAGATGCATGTCGCAAAATTCACAAAAAAAAGTAAAGGGAATGTATTTTTTTAAAATTATTTTACACTTCCGGCAAAGGGTTAATGTTGATAAATGACATAATGAAAGCTGAATTTTTGAAAAAAAAAATCACTTAGGATCACAGCGTCCAACATGACAATAAATGCATAGCTGCAATTTACTAAATTGAAAACAACATAACTTAAACTGTGCTGGGTACATACCCATTGTAAGTTATGATGGTAGCCAGATAAGCTAATAAGAGAAATGAACATAAATTAAATAGCTGAGAGATAATAACAATTCAGATATTTGTTACACACAGTCTGTGTGTGTATGATTACCCATATCTTTTTATTTATAAATAGAAGCTTATTATGTCAGCTGCAATAATGGGGAATTTCCACAAATACAATGAATAAAAGAACTCTTTTCACTGTTGGACTTCCCTGTTACTCTAGAAATAAGTAGGTCACAACTGTTGATATTTTATGGACATGGGCTACTAGATATTTCAAAGAGTTACATTGACATCAGAAATAAAACTTTTTAAATAAAAAAGTGAACAAATTTCCAAGACAATTAAATCTCAAATATTTTTGTTAAAGTTAAATTCATACAATGTATGAGTCAGAAAAGGAACAATATTCAAGTTCTGTTTACAGTGTTTCCCAGTATTATATGTTGGTAATCACTTCTTGTTTAAGTCTGGATGGCAAGACAAGAACAAATATAGGAAAATGCAGCATCACTATTTTTTTTTTTTACCAACCAGGTTGAAATTAAATTGTCCAGTTTTTAGCAGACGTTTGGTGCCTTGTGACTGATCTGTGTCAAAGACATTCATTTCTTTCTAACAAAAAAAACTGTTCAGCTCTACTTCCTCACAGACTCATTCTAAGAAATTGTAAGAGTGGTGTATGATCAGAATGGCCCCTGAATGTATGGTGCCATTGATAGATGTTATGCCTGATTAATATGTGGATAATAATTAGAAAGATCTGCAGCATATGTGACATTTATTTGGGTGTGTTGTTCCCAGTAGCTAGCTTCAACAGGTAATCTGTACAAATATATGATGTTACATATATATATAGATAGATATAATGAGCAATACCAGATGCTCATTAGCTTCTACTCCATTACCCATAAATTCAATTTAACTCAACGGCTCATACACTTAAAAAAATTTAATTTTTTTCTCACCATGACTGTTGCCCCCCCCCCTCATACAAATAACCCACTATGTCTATATTGTATTATTACATACAAGATACGTTTTGATATTTTATTACTAACTAATATATGACTTAACAAGAGAATGGCCAAATGGGGCTTGTAACCATATACTCAAAAAAAAATTTAGGGTGGTTTAGTTTATTTTTTATCACCTTTATAATCTGAAATACTTAGAAACAAGTTGAGTTTTCAAGTTTGTACTCACCCCTACGGATTAAAAGAACTTTTCCAGAGACTGGAGCAGACCTTGGTGTTTGAGGCTGTGCAGTCTGGAGAGTACAAAATAATCCAGATCCACTTCTGAATGGACTCAACATTGGAGGCGGTGTGTAAGGAGGCGGTGTGTGCCCTTTGCCCCTTTCTGCAGACAAATGGGTTTCTTTATGAATAACCCTGGGGGAACGAAGTCTGCTGTGGAACATTCCGAACTGAGGTGGGATATAAAGAGGAGCAGGGCGATGTTTGCGCTTTATTTTAAATGGACTAGGCAGGGAGCTGGGGTTCCTGAAGACGCCTGCCCCATCCGAGCAGGAAAACAAATCATTTTCCTGGTTATGTGTTTTCCCCCCTTTGATAAAAGTTTCCTCCATGCACTTATCCGACCTGTACAAAGACTCCTCAGTCAGACTGCGAGGGCGCATGGGAGCATGGTCAACACTTTTTGATCGCATGTATTTGTAGTTTATGTCTCCAGACTTGCTGCGCATGCGTACCCTACCAGAATTTGAGCTCTCAACTTCTGGAGAGCTGGACATGATAGTCTGTGGGCTGACCAAAGAAAGATGTGGTTTGTTTAATATGGAAGAGATCGACAAGTTTTTTCGATGTGATTCCAAATCTGCTGACAAACGTCTTTTACTACTTTGGCCATTGTATTGAGTTTTAGTCACTTTGGCAGCATATAGTGTATTATCCTTTGACAGAAAGTCACTAGAGGAGTGGTGGTTTATACCGGTTGTAACGGTGGATGACAGCATAACATCTTGCTTGATAGAATCCTTAAACATTTTAGGAAATGAAGGGGCGTAACCTTCGAATGACTGGTACGAAGGTGGACGCTCTTGAGTGCTGTCCATAGAGCTACCATAAATGTTTCGATTGGCCAAGTCTGAATTCTCTGATGATGACAGCAGCATGTTGTGTTCTGTCAGGCTGTTGATGTTTTTCAGAATCTGGGCGACAGCAGCGTCAGTGTTGCGAGATATAATGGAGGAGGTAGTAGATGTTACTGGAGTAAGTGTTGGGGGTGAAGGAGTTGGCATCACACTGAGGAAGGAACTGGGGTCTTGCTGAATACTTTCGCTGCTGCCTTGTGAGTAGCCATCCCTGAGCTGGCTGTAGTCAGGCTGGGAAAGAAACAATCAATGATATGAGACAGTTGAAGCATTCACAGGATTTCAATCTTAACTGTATATTTTGAGTAAAGTAACTTACTATGATAGCTTCTTTTTAAACTTCTCATGAAACTTATTCATGGCTTTTAAAAAATGCCCACAAAATTAAACATCATTTTAAACAAAAAATATAACTCGAGTGTTATAAGACCCTTCCATTTGTAATCTTCACTTAATCTTAATCTTCACTTAATCTGTGTTAAGAATGAAATTTAACTTTTATTAGCTTAAAATTAAATGGCGCATGTCTTAAGGTTTTAAATAATAGTGTGCAAAAGAAATTTAATGACTTAAGATCAAGTACAGTGTCCAAGTACAGTGTACAAGCATAGTGTCTAAGTACAGTGTACAAGCATAGTGTCCAAGTAAAGTGTCCAAGTACAGTGTACAAGCATAGTGTCCAAGTACAGTGTACAAGCATAGTGTACAAGTACAATGTCCAAGTACAGTGTCCAAGTACAGTGTACAAATCTTTCAAGGTTCAATCCTTTGAACTTCATAGTTTTCTGAACATCTTAACTACTAGAACAAAAATAACAAATTACCTGGGAGCTTAGTGGTACTTGAATATTGAGGAAGTTAGGAATACCAGTCTGGTCTAGGCTAGTAGGCCTCAATGGACCAGAAGTCAACGACTGTACCATACTGCTGGGATGATTGAGCGCAGCCACTAAAGATTCATGCTGCTGTTTCTCTACACTAGCCATCAGGCCATTCTGAATTCTTTTGATCTGTTCCTGTTCAGACTCCATAGCACTGCTTTGTAAAATCGAGCCAGTGTCACTGTCTAACACAACTGACTCTGGAATCGACAGAGTGGGCACCCCGTTCATGTCATCCGAGTCAGGAGGCTGAAGGAGGATCTGTGGAATCTGACTGAATTGAAGGCCTGCAATGATTCCTGACTGACTGTTCAGTTGTATTCCACCGACCGGGGAGTGCACCTGGAGCCCCATCAATTCCTGCTGCGTTTGTTGCAGCTGCTGCGTTTGTTGCAGCTGCTGCTGCTGCTTCTGGAGCTGCACCAGCAAGTGCTGATGGTTGAGGCCAGCAGCGCAGACGACCGCTGGGTCAAGCGTGGCCAGTATCTGCTGCACAGATGTATTGAGGGCGATCTGAGAGGGCAGGCTTGACCTAGAGTCAATGGTTTCTGATGATGGACTGCTGAGTTGCACCAGCGCCTGCTGAGTAGATAAGCTCATTGGCGGTGAGCTGATTGTCATGCTGACTGGCTGGCTCGTGATCTGTTTGCTGCTCAGCTGCTGCAGCAGGCCTTGTTGAGAAAGTGATGTTGGAGTCAGCAGCATGTGACCCTCCATGGTCTGCAGTTGCTGCTCCTGCAGTTGCTGCTCCCTGATCTGTGCCTGCAGCAGCTGATTCTGTTGCTCTTGGAGCTGATACTGGAGCTGTTGCGTGTTGAGCGGTGGAAGACCTAAAAGCTTGTGTTCCTGTCTGATCTGCTCCAGCTGCTCAGCACTGATCTGTGGCAGTTCAGATTGTTGCTGCTGTTGTCTCTGTAACTCTTCAACCTGTATTAATAAAAAAACAAGATAAGATACAGAATAAAAAGCTAAGCAATGGCCCTAGTGATGGTGAAAAATAATTTAATTCTTAAAATGGGCTAAACACTAACCATGATATTCTATATGTGTATATTCAGAAAATATTAAAATGCATTATAATATGCAGATAGGGATGTCACTCAATAATGAAGTTCTTAATTTTCAACTTCTCACCCCCGGAAATGTGTTGCAATGTGGAAAAACTTATTATGGGAAAGTTTTGATGAAAAATAGTGATACATGTATTTACTGATAACTCAAAAGAGTCAAAGATTTACAACGACATCAGGTTCAAATGTCACCAGACCACAACCCTTATTATTAATAATGCAAAAAAAAAGCGTTTGAATTCTGAATAAACATATAACAAAGTTTAAATAAACTCAACATCTCTACTCAGTGAGACCATTGATTGTACCCCTTATATGGTAACAATTGACAGAGGCTAAAATTTTACACGTTAAAATTAAATTGCCACCGCAAATATATTTATCTGTTAAATATTCTCAATGACAAGTAATACTTTTTTTTTTGACCCGATGTTCAAAGACTATAAATAATAAACAGAGTTTAATATCATAATATTGGATGTGCATTTTGTTCATTCATTGACTGGTATTTTACAAAAATTTTTTTTTGCAGCAAGCTTTAAATAATCAAACTTCCACAGCCGGGAGTGTAATGGCCATGGAGGTACAACGGGGACAGATGGTCTTGTGGTGAAGCGCTCGACTGTCAACCTGAAGGTACCTGGTTCGATCTCCGGTGAGGACCAAGGAAAATTTTCGGGTCATGGCTAAAGTTTTGCTATGTCTCCCGTGGTGCCTCCATGGCCGTTGCACTATTGACTATGGTGGGGATGAAAGAAGGGCACCACAAAAGCTGTCCCATTAATGGTTTATAGGATCTAGGAGAATTCATCTCACCCTTACAGGGGGACTTCACAAACCTACTCGACAGGGCCTTATGTCAGATGAAGAGCACGATCTAAGGTAGTAAGCCATTTAAAAACATAATATTTAACACAATTCTGCAAAAATACTGAGCCCTTTAGTGGCTGAACCAGACTACATCCTGTTGGCTAAGCAGGGCCTGTCAGGTTGTTTGATTCAGCCTTTTACCTCTCTACTTGTGCACGCAAGTACATTATCTCATATAAACATATCTGCTCTTGGCCCAGCCCTTTTTGCCAAATTAAGAAATCATTGTGGTCCATGGTTCTAAAAGTTTGCCCAAAAAAGAGTAAAGTAAAGTTCCCTTAGCCTGAGAGGGCCGTCAAGGCAGCTGGAGTGTAGAATTCATCTGTTTCTATAACCTAGGCATATTTAGGGATTGTGTGGGTATCACAATGCCCAGCTGCCTTTTCTCCCCAAACTTAAGTCAGGTACCCATTAAATTTCCCCTTGGTTCTTAATGAGGATCGAACCCAGGACTCTCTGGTCGACAGCCAAGCATCTACACCACTTGGCCATCCGTCCTACCTTAAGTTTGCCCAACCCTGGGTTCAATGCTAACAATAAAACTGGTACTAACAGCAAAGAAATGTAGCTAAACTGAATTGAGCTCAGAAATAAAAATTAAAAATAAAACGCATACTTGTTGAAAACATTGAACTAGTTTCTGAATCCTCTCCCCCTGGTGGGGCGATGCTGTCCTCAATGGCACTGAGTCCATAGCCAGAGGTACTGATGTATCAGCAACAAGCTGTCCAGAGAGAAACTGCACAAAACAAGAACAAATAATAGTAGTATAATCTATATAAATAATAGCGGTGTGGGCTCTGCGTTAAATCGAAAGTAAAGAATTAATACAACAGTATTCTCCAGTTTAAAATCATCAAATGTAAACAATAGTAATAAAATCATTAAAAATCGGATCTGTCCAAAACCAAAAATAACCTAGCCTACTGATCAAACCTAAGGGCATATAACTCTATGCAAAGGTTTTGCAGGGTACAGATAGTGAAACTGAATACACAACCAGAAAAAAAACAAAAAAAAAAAAACAAAGGTACCAACAGTGCTTTACACACCAATCTTTCCCAAATTGTGGTATGAGCAAGTTTAATGTGGTAGGTTCTTCACCATCCCAAACATTGTTTGTTTTGTCATGTAGTCATCTGACATTTATTTCTCATCCAATCATCTAGTGATAGCAAGACATCCCATTCACAGAAACTTCCCCAAGCCTCAATGAACTTTGTAAAAATTACTTTTTTACAGCTAAATCATAATTAATGAATTACTGAATTTTGATACATTTATATAGAATTATCATTAATATCCCAACATACAGCTATAATTATATAAGCTTGTGCTGGTAGTAAATGCAGCTACAGTGATATTGAATATGCTGGCTACAGACTGGGAGTACCAATGACAATAAAGAAACGCACAAGTTAAAGGATTAGGAAAAATGTTTAAGTTTAAAAAAAAACTTGTCTGTCTAAAAGTTTAGAAAAATTTTACTTAAATAAATTTCAAATCTGACAGCGATATACCAAAATAATAAAAGTGGGGTCTGACAGAACAATTATATTTAGTCATTGCCTAGTGTTAAAGCTACCAACCTGTATATTTTGTTGGGAATGCTCCTGAAGTTGTTGCTGTTGAGCCTTTATTTGCTCCTCCAGTAAACGTAGTTTATCCTGATTCGACTGCCCTTGTGACTGTTGCAGCTGAAAATGCTGCTGCTGCATTTTCTGCTGACGTCGCTGCTGTTGCTCTTCTGACATCCTCCTTTTAAGTATGTGAGAGGACAGTTGCTCTTGCAGATGCTTATGTTTTTGTTGGGGAAGTGCAGATTCCAATACAGATGGTTCTGATTTTATGGTGAACTAAGAAGAAGTTTTAAAAAAAGAGCAAGTCATTTTTTTAAATAATGAATCAAAAAGCTTAAAAAAAAAATAATGATTCATTCTTGTAACTAATTTATTTGTCTGCCTATAAAAATATGTGTAATACAGTGGCATTCAACAAGAATCGGGTATTGAAATGGGGGGAATGGTAAGTCAGAAATGGATAATATAATGAAAAGGAAAATCCGTCAAGAGTTCAGACATTCAAGATTAAGAGAGAATCGTAATTAGAGATGTCATTCAAGAATTAACAGAAATGAAATTTAAGATTAATATTTAGAAGATGACAATTCTTAAAAAAGGTAATGCTATAGTGAATTATTTACACTTAGAAAATGAGAGTTCTTAAAAAAGGTAATGTTATAGTGAATTACTTACATTTTGCATAAGTTGGTCAGGAGGGGAACCAACATTCATCACATCAATTGCATTCAGCTGATCACTATGTGCCTGGCCCGGGGTCAGGGGTGTGGGCGAAAAGGTGACAGATGTCAAGGTGGTTGGGGATGTACGAGGGATCGCAGGCTGAGGTGAAGGTGTCGAAGTATGAGGCGGCCTCCGCAAAGGGGGACCCATATCAGATGAAGAGCCAGAGTTCTTCCTTACAGGAGATTTTTTACCCTCTTTTTCCTAAATAAATTGTCAAAAATTTGATAAGTAAGAATGAGAACATTCGTAAGTTATTAAACTAAAACAACACAACTGTCTGTAACAAGCCAACTAAGAAATTATATCAAAAATCTAAGTTTTAAAATTATCCAAAGCAAAAAAAAAATAGATATATTTAAAAAGTGCGAATTACATTTTTGCTATATTTAATTTTTTTACTTACAAAAGAAAAATTTATAATTTATTGTAAAATAAAAATTTTTTTAATGATGCTATTTAGTTTTTTGTTTTACTGTACATTTAAATCAGCATGTAATAATCTGTGTTTTTAAGCACAAAAAAGAAAATATTTACCTTGCCCTTTTTAAGAAACCCACCATGACACCTCATGTGACCATTTAAAGCGGCAGCGTTCTTAAAATATCTGTCACACGTTGTGCAATAAGCTTGACCCTTGGGCTGATCCTCCCTGTTTACGCAGAAGAGTACAAATGTTTACTATGAGTGATAGCTAAGTGCAATACCAACAACCCACAAAGATAAATGACATTACATTTATGAAGATGATAAAAAAAAAATACAGGTCTGGTGAAAATTTTACAAATTCAAAGAATCGTCTTTTACCCTTTATGAGATGTTGTGTCAGGAGATGTGCTGTACCACAAAGCTCTGCTGGCTGGGCTTGTCAATGGGCTTCTGGGCTGAGCAGTGGCTGGAGATACTGGACTTCGATTGGGTAAATCATTTAGCAGCGCCCCACTTGGAGACTGGTCATTGCGGGCAGTAGGTGAATGCTCATTGGAATTGGGAGTGCCAACAAAGTTGTACACCTAATAAGATAAGAAAAATACGTTTATAAGTGAAGCCTAGATATATAAAATGAAGCGTTTTAATAAATGTACATATATATATTTATAGAGAGAGAGAGAGAGAGAGAGAGAGAGAAAGTTGTAAAACAAATGAGAAAAATAATCAAAAAACAGTGTATAGAGTGCAGCATAAACTGACTAAGTATAACCATAGGCAACCCCCCCACACCTAATATTTTATAAATGCACACATATAGATTTTAATTATAAAATGTATTTCTAATATAACTATGTAACTAAATGGTTACTGTTAACGATAATATTATTATGCAAGCTACTTAAAGTTATTTTACTTTTTAATCTAAATATATGTTGTTATAAAATGTGCCAATATAAAAAATATAAAAAACAAATGCACACTTGTTAAAGATCTAATAAAAAAAATGTAATTTAATTTACATGCTTTCCTGAAAAGAATCCATAATAAATAAATTAAAATACATCATTTATATCGTTTATAACGACCATGGCAACCTATGAAAAATTCCTACAGAATCACTCTCACCCACTTTCAATGCAATGGACAAGCTTACCAGAAATAAAAATGTCATCCGCAAAATTACTGACAATTAACATAACATTTGATCTATAACACACTTTGACACAATTGTTATGGTAAAACCACAAACCGTGGCCTGTCTCGCTTTAAGGGTTATGTGAAAAAGGATTACTATTGCTGATAAAATATGAAGAATGGCTAAATGACTGAAAATAATGACTAGCTCACCCCAGCTTTTTCTTGCCACCCTTTTGCAGAGTCATGCTGACTGACACCTCCTGTGGCCATTAAATCTTTCTCAGCTGCTGCCTTTTTCTTTTGCACTTCCAGCTGTTGCTGCTGGTGGATCTGATGAACCTGTTGAATTACAGCAAGCACTTCTGCAGGCTGTTGCTGCTGCTGTTGTTTCTGTTGTTGAAGCTGCAGCTGTAGTTGAAGTTGTTGAGATACAGTGTCAGCTGCCGGCTCTTTTATTTTCTGAAACAAAAAAATACAGGGCTGATGTCGAAGTAAAAATATATATAAAAAAAAAGAAATGTTAAGTTGAGTTTTGGCCAAATTTTTTGAACATTCTTCTTAATAGATTCCATTGCAAAACAGGAGACATTATCTTTTTAAAACACTATATAAACACATAATTCAGACCTATTCAGGCACTAGGACGAACAATGAGAATGAAATAATGAGTAGCCATACATTTTTGGAAATATGTAAATAATGTTTAAAAAAAAAAAACAACATTAATGGATTTCATAATCATATTAAATAATTGAATGATGATTATTACAAAAAGCATCTAAAGATGTGAACATTTTAAGTCATAATGAAATATGTATCTCATGCCTAATATATATTAGTTGATCTCACCGGTGATGGCACAAAGTATGAGTCTACAATTTTTTAAACCACCAACTTGCCAAAGACAGATTGTCCAGGTTAAGAGTGAAGCACTCAGCAATGAACACTGGCCTAGATAATCAGTTAAGTTTCCATTTACCTCTTTTTTCTGCTGCTGCAAAAGAAGTTTCTGTTGCTGGTGAATCTGCTGGACCAATAACTCCTGTTGCTTCAACTGTTGACTGTTCTTAAGTTGTTGAGTATCAAAGTGGAAAACATTGCCCCCAGCCTTACGAAGTGAAAAATAAACACACAAAAAATTAATTAATTATCAACAATTTATAATATTTGGATAGAATTATCTAAAAGAAGGCCTGATAAATGATCAACATATTTCATTAAAATCATTTATTTCTTTTTAAAGGATTTTTTTTTTCTTTAAATTTCGCATAGCTGAGATATTTTTCCTGCCAACACAGCATCTAGCATCAATTAGCTTCATTCAGACACCAATTAAGTCATACTTGACTGAATTATTCACAAGAAAGTCTGATATAAATTTATTTTTTTTAAAATGTCACACACTTTTTCAAGATTTATTTCTTTTAATTGTCAGATAGCTGTGAAATTGTCCAAGTCAACAAGGATTTAGTTGCATAAGTCTCATTTAATGAATGAACCAATAAACGCTTATGGACATAGGCCACCACATACTGCCATTGATATTAAATTTTCCCTTGTTCCCATGTTGAGCTTGAAGCAACCTCTGAAGAATATTTTCCTTTTCTTACAGATGATTCTACTTAGTCGAGTAAATCATGACTTTTAAGGCGTGGTTGTCCACCATGGTGCTTCCCTAGCTAATGCACACTTGTCTATGGTGGTATGAAAAAAAGGGGCGCAACAAAAACTATTCTTTTAAGGGTTTAACCATTTACCTCTTAAGACCAAAGACCTTTAAAAATTAATTATATTTAAGCGAGGTAAATCCTTACAAAATGAGGATGTTTGTGTTATAAAAGTTCAAAACCTATTTGTTAATTAAGTTTAGGGCCATATTTTTCAATAAATGGTTCAAAAATTGCATAGGTGCCCTTAGTAGTTCAGCCATCTTCAAAAATGACAAGAGTCAGACATGATATTTCAACTGTTATAAATATTATCAAACATTTCAAGATTATGCAAATAACTCTCTTTCTCTCTTTGAACTTGCTCAGATTATCTGCGAGCTGAGACTAAGTCTCTTTGAGTCCATGAGATCAAACTCACTGTGTTCCTCAGCATAAGGGAACTGACATAAAGGCAAGCTACTCAACTTGTCCACCCTGTGATCCGATAGCCAAGGGCTGGAGCACATGCTCCGGGGTTTCCTTGACCTTTCTGAAGCAGCGGCAAAGGGAATCACTATGGGTCTCCGTTACAACTAAAATAACATCCACAGTGACACCACTTTCAATATTATAATCTTAAGAGTTGACTGTTTTTATTTATAAATACAACCATCATAAACATATCCTGCAGTCATAAACTTTAGTAAAAAAGAATTCTCAGAAAATTAACCACCCTGTTGATTTTGAAGATTTAAAAAGCAAACAATACTTTGTTATCCGCTTTTCGAAATCCATATTTCTATTTTGTAGTAATAGTAAATTTAAAAAACTTGAAGATCAGCGACAATGAAGGTTTTACCAATAATGGCGGCGTTCTGTGACATCATGGGGCAAATGTTTAAAGGATCAACAGATAAAAATCTAATCTTTTGAAGGAATTAACAGCTTTTTTTAATATACTAAATGGAAAACTTACACCCACAGCTCCTGGACTAGGCGTAGGTGTTGCTGAGCCTGGACTATAAACTGGAGAATTAATCTGTTTACTACGACCCTCTGCATTTTTCTTGCTTCCATTACGAGGCGCTGGGGGAGAGATCCCTGCAGCAGCCATGCTGGCTTGAACATGGGTCTGGATCGTCTGGGGATCTAGATGGTGGTGCTGCTCCAAATGTCTGCGCAGTGACCGTGCATCACAGTAGCCCTTATCGCAATTAGGCAGTTGACATTCATATGGCTTTTTGTCAAGGTGCGTCATAAGATGGCCATTTCTGCAACAAATAAATTGTCAATAATTAAGGGAAGAAGAGGGAAATAAATAATCACAGGATCAAGTTAACGGCAGTGCACTTACAAATGGTCCTGGCGCTTGAAGCCTTTAGAGCAGACATTGCACACATACTTGCGTTCATCCGAGTGGGTCAGTTTGTGCTTAGCAAGAGCACCAATGTTACTGAAAGTTTTACCACAGGCAGGGCACTGGGAGGGCCCAAATTTAGACTGACCAGACAGATCAGCAGCTATAATACTACTGCTTGAGCCTTTCTTGTCTGGCGACTTCACAGATTCATCTAAATCACTCTGATGTTGCAGCAAGCCTAAAAAAAATACAATTTTGAATAATTCATTGCTGACTTTTCTTTTAAGATTTACTATTTCAAGTCAATGTCTTAAGGGAGTTTTAAATCAGTTAAACTGTAAGTTAAGAAAAATATATAAAAGACTTTTAAAAAAATAAGCTTTTATTAAAATCCATTAAAATGTAAAAAACAATTCCTTATATCATACAAATATTTATATAAATTGTCACTACTAGAAATATGAGCATGTGTGCCCATATAGATAATTCATTTACTGATATTTGTCAACTAATTTAAAGGCATATATTGTCAAGCTATTGTATTCAACCCCACTTTAAATTTTTTTTAAAGCTATATGTTACCTGTATCTAAGACAGAAGATGTTGAGTCTGCCATTAAACCGGCATCATGAAAAGGCTGAGGTGATAAAGACAGACTGTCAGTGACACCGCCGTCAAAAAGATCAAATGATGTTCCGCTGGTTCCATCCCCTAACCTCATACCCTGTCCCCCAGACCCTAGGCTGGATAAAAGTCCGTCATCAAACTGGGGCAGGCCACTGGAGGAAGTGGAATCAAAGGCAGAATCTCCCAGGAGCTCGGGGTCATTAAAGTTTAGACTGTTGACCGCACTCAGCATTTTGTCCCCACCACTGACAACAGAGTGAAAATGTAAACCAGACTGCATGTTTGACTGAGACGTGATGACAGGACTTGTCTGTCCCTGCAGGTGCAAGCTGTCAGATCCCACCAGTATATTCAATGGTGACTTGCTGTCTCGCTTTGACATTATATCTACTGAGTTCATAAAACTATTATCAGACATTTTGTAAATGCTAGCATCAGACAAGCCATTGAGGGGCAAGTTTACCAGCAAATCTTCTGAGTTCCCTAATGTAAGATTAGACTGGTAGCCATTAAAAGCTGATAGCGACAATGGAAGATCTATCAAATTCAGGCCACTGGAGTGGTTCTCTGAAGATCCTGAGGATATAAAGTTGGAGAGAAGGACTGAACCATTAAGCCCAACTGCGAGGGTGGATGCCTGAGTGCTGCTTCCCGCAACCTGCCGTCCTTCCATTGCTCGCTGCGATCGTACAACTCAGTATGCTGTCTGTTTCCATCAAGTAACACATCTATCAGGACAGTTATTATGCTTATAAAAAGCTGGTTTCTTTTTGGTGCTACATGGCTGCATCAGCAACCTACATAGTTGTTAAAAAAAATAAAAGTCAAAAGGTATTTAAAGAGAAAAAAAATGTGAATTACAAAGCATATTTTAGCTCTTTTTTTCACTATTGTAAACTACCACTGAGTATGATTACATCTAAAAATCAGAAAAGCTACAAAAGCTAAATAATAATAAAAAGAATGTGTATGAAACCTTAATGGGTAAAAAAGAAGTTTTAAAATTCAATAGCTATAATAAAGAAAATTGTATAATTATTTATCAATTCCATGGAGGAATTTTTCTTACTTAAAATGAAATAATAAATAGCATAACACAAAAGCAACGTGGCAAGCTGACTTTTAAGATTTACTTAACTTTGGTCATGGTGAAATATACTAAGAAAATAAATAGGGTTACCGTTTTAATTAACTTTGTGATTATTTAGAAAAAAAAAGCACTTTCAATTGAAATTATAATTTTCAATAATATGGAGTTGATTTCATTTTTGATAAAGTTAATAAAAAAAAAAATCATTATTTTACACTTTCTTCCTTCTATATAAAAATTAATAAACTTAAAAAAATACTACAAAGGTCCTAAAATTCTATTTTTTGCAAAACTTGTAGAAATTTTTTTAAGCTGTTTTTATAGCCTTAAGTTATAACATCTATAATTCGATGACATGAGGCTCATAATAACAAAGTGGGTCTTGTAGCTAATGTATAATACTCATATTTTTCAAGCATATGTATCTCTCAATTATGCTTTGATGAGAAGTAGTGGGCAGGTAAAAAGAATATGAAACCCATTTCCTAAATGCTATTTTAAAACAAAATGAGATTCTCTACTACATGCAAAGGGTACAGTGTAATCCCTGGTAAAGCCAAAAATATTCGCCGCTGACATGGAGAGGAGATGGTCGCCACCAAGTCAATAACCCCACAGAAAGGATGTTTGAAAGCACATATGTTGATGTGAACATTGGTTCCCCTAACGACCACATCGGTTAAGGGAATTAAAAAAAAAAAAAATTATTGATGCCTATAATTCTTTAACAGACTTTTTTGGGGATGTAAGATTGTAATCTATTAAGCTTCAAAGTATTGATTATCATTGATTTTATGGGTACATGATTAAGTTAAACTCAAGTGAAAAATAGCCTATAACAAAACAAGAGAATTCATGTTGTTCTCTTTTATATCTCATTTTTTATGTAAACATTGTTGTATTATAAGGAAGATAACTCTTGTGTATTTACAAGAAGTAAAAAAAATATGTTATTAGCTAAGAAATATGAGCGTAAAATATTTATTAATATCTTGACTCAATCATAAATGACTAATTTAAATTTTTGAAATTAATTAAACAAAATTTAATAAAAGCTTTATAATCATATGTAATATTTGTAACCCCTTTTCGTTCTAAATAGTGCATTTTTTATATTAAATATAAAATATTTATTTTCTAAAATATTTATCAACAAAACAAATATCTTATGATATTTATTATCTATTCAAAACTGAAATGAAAATTAATAAAAAAAAAGAATGTAAATTTCTGTATCAGATTAGCTGCTTAAGATTATTATTATTATAAGCTGATCTGGTGAGTGGTGTCTGCAATAAATACATGAATAACATTTTTGCAAAAATAAATATTTTAAATGTAAAGCCATGTCTAGGTTTTCTTTTGGTAATAAATAATGAGATTCTTTTCACTTGTTCTTATTATTGCATAGTATAGTATTAATAATTAGGCTTAAGTTTTTTCAATTTTCTAGGACTAACAGATTTATCATCTTGATTTTTTACCACTGGTATCATTCAGGGCAGCCTAGCACAGAAAAAAAATAAGTGAGAAAAGATAAATGATGCATTTAGTTTATTAAAACAAATTATTTTCAGTTCAATTTGTTTTTAAATTTATATTTTTTGTTGCATTTAATCTTTCGATTCAATACTATTAGTATTGTGTACAATTCTGACAATTTCATTTGTTTGACTGTTTATTTTTAAGTGCATACAATAAAAATACAAGTTTACCAAAGAAAGTAAGTATATTAAGAATATATCTGCTTTCAACAATACTAAGAAACTATTAAATATAGCTCTACCTTCCAGTAAATAATTAATATTTAGTCGGCATTGTTTGTAGTCATGAGTTAATAAATAGGCCACTGGGGTCGGCCATTAATTGCCAACACGGAAATCACTTTGTTACTCTACTACTTCCGAATAAAGTTCCTTGCATTTCAGTAATTAAATTAAAAATCGTACAATCAAAGCTTAACTTAATTATGAAAAATTGAAGTTATATGAGTACTTGTGTTAAAGATAAAGCTTTAATTTATTAAAATAGCACTAATACTGAATACAATTTTCAGGTTTTATTAGTAAACAAGAAGTAGTCCATGACATCATTTTGACTTTGCGCATGACGGAACAGAAGCGCAATATTTTATTCTCCGTTTCCAAGTATAATGTCAAATTCACGCCAATACATCATTTTTGTTTTCTTCAAACAGATCAATTGATAATCAATATTTAATCATGATATCAAAAAATAGTATTTCCTTTTTAAAAATCGGCAACATTATATTTTTTTTTATTTTATTGTCATCCTGAAAATGTATGTATGTCAGTATTAGCTCGATTGATTTTTTTAATGAACTTGACTTACGCATAAGTTGCGGCATAAGTCATAACAATGTTATTAACATTAACATTCATACGACTGTCGAGACACTTTTCTTTTTTTAATGAAATAATCTTCTTAAGTATAAATAAAAACTAAAATAAATGAAACATTTTATTAACTGCAACAATAACAGAGAATAAGCTATAAAAAGATACTTGAATGATAAAAGACATAAATAACATTGTAGGCCTATTTTGTTTTACAATACAAACATTCTTTAGAGACAATGGTCATATACGGTAGATGTTGTCACATCGCACGCAAAGGATAGACTCACTTTTATTATGATATTAACAGATTATTCTTCAAAAATAGAAAAGAATGAAAATTTTCAAGGAAGGGCAGGACTTTTAAAAAAAAATAGTGAAGGACGGCTGGTCAGTGGTCACTCCGAACTCACTTCCCCTCGCGGAGGCATTGTCCATGCCAAATATATTGCGACACGCCCCCTCCACACACAAACACACACACCAAGCTGTTAGCGTCGCACTTAGACGATTGTGGCACCTTTTACGACTGTCAAGTGATTCTGTTGCATATTATGAAAAGCGTTGTGACTTGAAGGCTAGTGGCCCTCATAAGGCCCCCCGGGGCCCAATCTCTCCCCGCCCCTAATTAATGTTCTGCTTTTCTAAGCTTTTCAAACTTAGCTAGAGTTGATATTGTTTTGTTGGGGCATTTTTTTTTTTTACCGATGATGCAAGGACGATATGGAGTCTCTACGGGAATCATCATGGGATCCCCAGCCGGTAGATTTGATTGGGCTAAAAGAAAATACGCATTTCAGATTCATGTGACATTTACCGCAAAACCGAAGTAGCTACATTTCCGTTCACGTCAGCGTTTAGCTGCTTACTTCCTCAGCCCGTCTTAGTGTGTCTAAGATCACGTGATCTTAATCCCAGCGACAAACTCTGATGTACGTTCGTATCGAAAGGAAACCTTGGTGGCTGTTTAGGACCAGTGGCGTAGAGATCTTAACTCGCACCCGGGGCCCAATACCTTTTTAGCGCCCCCCCCCAATTCGAAAACCATATAATATTATGTGTAAAATATACCATTTGGCGCCCCTTTGTGAGTTGATTCCCCTCTTGCCCACCCACCCTGCCCACTACGCCCCTGTTTAGGACTCCCCCCCCCCCCACACTCAACCACGGAGGCCTTCCTTTCGAGAATTTTATTTCCCAACGACAAAGAAAGAAAATATGAGAACCTCTTAAGGCCCGGGCTAAGACAAAAATGACAGTTGGGTGCGTCATAGGGTACCCTTTTAAAGTTGGGTGGACTTGCAGTTCGATCTCCGTTGAGAACCAATATATATTATATAGGTCATTCTTAAAGTCCAAGCTATGTCTCCTGTGGTACTTCCAGGGCCACGGCACTATCGGCTTTGGTAGGAATGAAATAAGGGCACCATAAAAACCGTCCCATTAGTGGTTTATTGGATCTAATAGATTTATCTCATCCCCTTACTGAGGGCGTCACACACACAGAATAAAGTAGGTCAATACATGGTCGTTCTAAGTTCTTTGGGGGGCCATAGGCAAAGATTTTTTTAGAGATATTTATAGAAATGGTTTAACTCGCATTAGTGCTGACCATGGGCGGACTCTGAATATACCGCCCCACTCCCGTGTCAAAAATAATGTTGGGGGGGGGGAATGCCGCATTGGCTGACGACGAATCGCCACCAGGGAAAGACAGCACCCGCCTAGTTACGCCAACGAATTTGGGGACAGTGAAAATTAACTGCAGGGTCCGTAGGACAGTAAAAAGTACCTGTAGGGGCCCGTAGGACAGTAAAAAGTACCTGTATGGGTCCACAGGACAATGAAAATATCTGTAGGGACCATAGGACAGTATAAAGTACCTGTAGGGACCATAGGACAGTATAAAGTACCTGTAGGGGTCCGTAGGGCAGGGAAAAGTACCTGTAGGGGTCCGTAGGGCAGGGAAAAGTACCTGTAGGGGTCCGTAGGGCAGGGAAAAGTACCTGTAGGGGTCCGTAGGGCAGGGAAGAGTACCTGTAGTAGGCCCATAGGACAGTGAAACGTACCTGTAGGGGCCCATAGGACAGTAAAAAGTACCTGTAGGGGCCCATAGGACAGTGAAAAGTACCTGTATGGGTCCACATGACAGTGAAAAGTACCTGTAGGGGCCCATAGGACAATAAAAAGTACCTGTATGGGTCCACATGACAGTGAAAAGTACCTGTAGGGGCCCATAGGACAGTGAAAAGTACCTGTAGGGGCCCATTGGACAGTGAAAAGTAACTGTAGGGGTCCGTAAGGCATGAGATTTATTATGAATTAGTAATGGAAGGTGGTTTTGTGATATATAGGAGGCCCAATGCGGTTGCCTTGCTGCCCTGTCCCCAAGAACGGCCCTGTGCCTATATTACAAGTAATTCTCAGTATATGTCGCAAACAACACTACCATTATGATTACATATTCAGCAACCCGTGGTGCTCATTTAGGTGTTTGGTCACAAACAAGTTCAAACATTTTGACAATCCATATTAATGTAAAGTAAACATTTTTTTTTTTTTTAGAGATTTAAATAAAAATAGAATGGCATCCTCATTGACATAATAGTAGGTAAAGAAAAAAGTTCCCTAAGCCTAATAGGCCATCGGGGCAGATGAAGTGTAGAATTCATCTGTTTCTGTAACAACGGCATATGAAGACGTTGTGTGGTTAGCACAACGCCCAGCCGCCTTTTACTTCTCTAATTAATTAATGTCAGGTACCCATTTAATTAAAGCTGGACGATCTTAGGGAGAACTTCACACCAAATTTCACCTGGGGATAATTTCCTCAGTCGTCACCGAGGATCGAACTCGGGACTCTCAGGTCGACAGTCCATCGCTATACGCAGTTCGGCCATCCGTCCACCCATCCTTCTAGGGCTCATTCATTGGGGGCGTAAATCAGTTCACTAATAACACTGTCATGGCCGCAACCACTATAGTAGCAAGATATCCTCGTATCCCCGACGGTCTTTTAATGGTGTGGCGCCTTGATGATAATACACTCCCTCCTCCTCCTCCTTCTCCCCCCCCCCGGCCCCAATCCGCCAATCGCTATATATCTGTTTAGTCCATCCGCTGTTAAAAACAAACTGTTTGACGTGTAGGCCTAACATAATGTGAAACTTATTCCATGCCACATCTCTTCAGGGCTGAAAAATACCCACCCCCCCAAAAAAAAACCCAAATCCGTTGAACGAAGTCCCACTTCACAATACCCGTTTCTCACATTAGTAGTCCGCTTGATTAGCTTTGATTTCTCATCAACATTTTTTATTTTGAATCTTGTTTGTTTATTTATTAATTAATATTTTTTTTTGGTTCCAAGAAAGAATTGTTGTCGCCCCTGAAAAGTGCGCCACCACCACCCCTCTTGTGTATTTACACTCTTTTTGTACCATAGTACGCGCAGCGCGGCCCCCTGTTTATGAATGAGATTTCTCGCTCATATATCATATACAAAAAAAAAAGCATTGACTTCGTTAAATGTGGGTGGATGGGGGGAGGGGGCTGCAGGGTGCGTGGATACATTACGGGACCCAACTATATGTGATAACTGCACCAATGAAACATATGACCGCGTTTTCTGTTCTATCGTTACAATAAGGGGATAATATTTACCTATGAAATGGCTAGTTACCTATTATGTCAAACATTTTCATTGACCCCCCTCCCCCCCCCGGGGTGATCAGATTATATAACATATAGTGAGGTAAAAGGAGAGAAGGGATTTGTTATATAATGTTTTACAGGCATTGGGAGGGGGGGTGGGGAGGTGAATATATGGTAATTGTTTGGGTTTTATAAAATTGGGAATTGCCTCTTACAGGAGTGTGTGTCTGTGTGATAATAAAATTTGTTGCATGGGTAAAGGAATTGATTTTCGATGTATCCATTGTTATAACCGCTTGGCCATTCTGTGCTTAGACCCATTCTGTGGTTAACCCATTCTGTGTTTAAGCCTATTTTGGTTTGAGAAAGAAATGTAAGCGGTTGCTTGGGGATATGTTGGATGGGAAAAAGCTATAACTAATGTTATGGTTCTTGTCGAATATGTTATTTCTGTTAACAAAGCCAGTTTTATTAAACGATGTGGCTACGGTAACATCAAGCGCCATTACATTAGGGTTAGCGGGAGTACTCATTTTTTTTCGGGTACCGGCAATTATATTAGGGTTAGGAAAAGGGTTAGCATTAGGGTTAGGGTGTGGAGCAATATCTATTGATGTAACCCGGAAAAAAAATGCGAACTCTGTCTTGATGTTACCGTAGCCACTGAGCTTTATTAAATGTACTTACATTTAATGCACATTAATTATTATATACCGGTTTGCAATTACAGCATAGCTGGGACGGTTGTTAAAGAGGCAAACTCTATTATTTTATACCTCCTGCTTCAGATAATGTTTAAATTTGTGTCCAGTCGTCATGGATAAGGCGTAGTAACCCATTAGGAGTAATGAGCCAGTGCCTAATAGTTAGGCCTGCATCTTTATTAGTGCGCCAGCAACAAGGGTTTTCCGCGCAAGTAGTGAATGAATCAACGTAAAACCTTGTACGGTGCAACATAAAGTTTATTTCCACAGCCAGTTGTCCTAAGCAGCGTCCGGCCGGTAACTCTTTAAGTTGTACAATAACAACAAGCAAAGTGACAGTCAACTAAGTATCCAAATCTTCTCTCTATCCTTTGATCGAGATCGGGCTCCTCTGGAGGAGCTCCTAGGTGTCCAGACTCAGCAATCGCCAGCTCGCGCTGTCAATAGCTGTCAGTGATTCCTGATCGAGTGACTTCTCCAGTGGAAGGAAGGGGGTTGGGGAGGAGGTTAAGTTCTGACATGAAAATGTACTTCCCTTTGTCCAGTAGCTCCTTTATTGTAGTTACAGTTAGATGGGGGTAGAATGAGGGGGGGGATTGTTGGGATTATAGGGATGAAGGATTCAGGTGGGAAGGGAATTTTCCCGTTCAGCTACTCACACCCCGGGGGCATTACACCGACCTCAGATGAAAATGTAGGGGGTGATGACACCTGGATAGGGAGGGATGATACATACAACTACACATTGTTCGGGGGTTTCTTCCTCTTACACACTACCAAACCAACAGACCCTACAACTTAATAATAGCAGCATGGTAACAAACAAAAATGTCCTCTGTCGCTTAGCAACGAGGAGGATTAACATAACACGTCGCATTGAATAGAGGGAATTAACAACCGAGGGCGCTTTTTTGCTAGCATCTTTTACACGTGTTTATTAAATAATGTACTTCAAAGAGGAGGTATTCAATGCTAAGCTAATTCAGTCAAACAAAACTGAACGTATAAAAATAGAATCAGCGTGAACAGTTTCAAACAAAAATAGTAAACAAAATATATAGCTGTATGCACGATTGTTCAAGCCGGTAATATACTGTGAAGTCTTTTTTGTGTGTGTGTATTTAATCAAGGAATTTTGTTTTAACCAAAAGGTCCATACTGAATTATTATTTTTGCAAGTAAAAAATATCGAATAGACCATTACAAAATGACATGGAACAAATCTTTATAAACCATTGAACTTTGAAGACAAAAAATATTAAAATCACTTTAAACTGGGTTCACAGAGGCGTACCTAGGGTGGGGGGAGGGGGGGTCCAAATTCGAAAGTCCCCCTGGCCCCAGCTTGAGGGGGCCCCCAAAACATTTTTTTCATTAAATATTTAGCACATTATCTCATGTCATGGTGTCGAATGTCAAATTAAGGGCCCCCAAATTCCTAGGTTCGACACTGTGGGTTCATTATTATTTCCGATCCTGAATGTGTTTCTTTACTCCCCACAAAGATAACATTAACTAAACCCATAGATAGGCCTATCTATGACTACAACACACTAGATGAAAATATTTCACTACATTACACAGAGACCAAAAAAAATGGGAAAAACAAAACTAAAAATCATAAATCATAAAATTTATTATATATTATGTTTGAGGGACCAAAAAAAACATGAGTTGCAAGAAAGTAACAATGATACAAAAAATAAAAGAAAGGATTCTAAACTAATTTATAACATTTCCGTCACAGATAAACGATTAAAAATTTTGATTTGTATTGTTCTAGTCAAATTGATATTAAATTAAAAAAAATTGTACATAGAAAATTGAAACATCTTATTAAATATTTATAATACCTAAGTAAAATGGATAATGTAATAGTCCTATATATTTAGTTGATTATTAAAGAAACAATACATGGACAAATAAATAAATGCTTGAATTAGGAAATTTACATGAGCAAACAATAAATGTACAAATAAATAAATGCTTGAATCTGGAAATTTACATGAGCAAACAATAAATGTACAAATAAATAAATGCTTGAATCTGGAAATTTACATGAGCAAACAATAAATGTACAAATAAATAAATGCTTGAATCTGGAAATTTATATGAGCAAACAATAAATTTACAAATAAATAAATGCTTGAATCTGGAAATAGACATGTGAGCAAACATTGAAAACAAATAAATTATACAGCTCTGAAAAAAATTGGATACTATCTTTACACATTTCTGCTTGAACTTTTTACACAAAAAAAAAATTAAATAAAAGTTTGTTGCGTGGGAAATATGCTGCGCTAAGTAGAGAACACTTGTTACGATGTGAATTAGTCGATATGAAGTCACTGGAGTGATTAATCGCCATCTCAAAAGCTGTGCCTGGGGTGTTTGGAGTGAAATACAATACCACAGACGCCAACATTAATGAAGTTAAATGTTTCTCGATGATGTACCTAGATTTTGATGAGTATATTGATCTTTGCTTCAGTTTTTAAATAACCAATGAGAAAAACAAACACATAAAAATAAGAGGACACATAATTATGAATACGATCAGAGAAACGATAAATTTGAAAGTTGAGAATGGTGATGCTTAGGACAATAATCAGTCAACACATAATGTGTTACACATTCCCTGGTAGGCTGAGAATGGTGATGCTTAGGGCAATAATCAGTCAACACATAATGTGTTACACATTCCCTGGTAGGCTGAGAATGGTGATGCTTAGGGCAATAATCAGTCAACCCATAATGTGTTACACATTCCCTGGTAGGCTGAGAATGGTGATGCTTAGGGCAATAATCAGTCAACACATAATGTGTTACACATTCCCTGGTAGGCTGAGAATGGTGATGCTTAGGGCAATAATCAGTCAACACATAATGTGTTACACATTCCCTGGTAGGCTGAGAATGGTGATGCTTAGGGCATTAATCAGTCAACACATAACGTGTTACACATTCCCTGGTAGGCTGAGAATGGTGATGCTTGGGCAATAATCAGCAAAACGGGCGAGGGGGGTCAGTACTGGGGGGGGGGGGAAGAAGAAATTTAATTTATCAGAAATAAAAAAAAAACAATTGTTAGACACAAATGACAAACTTAATATCAGTCAGCGGAACGGAGTAACCTTTTTTTTTTTCCTTTTAAAACCTCTTTCCCCTTCCTCCCCCCCCCCCCACACAAGGTTATTTATTCTTGAGCCTGATTTAATGGTGGTTCTCGTCTTGTTTGGAGTTATTTATATTTCTCCACAGCACACATATATTCTAAGCACCAATATCGCAAATACGGGTGTTACAACATTACAAATTTTATTACACTAAATAAGTAGTACACAAAATAAAACTAAATGCCAGAGCCGCACTTAATGAGCCAAAGAGCCACATGCGGCTCTGGAGCCGCACTTTGCTGACCACTGGTCTAACCTATGCGTGCCTATGCGTGTCTCTATCTCGCAGTACTGATGCAAGGGAAAAAAGCCCATTTATTAGAAGTTTGTCATAGGAGAACTGGGTTATAGCCCTTATTTAGAAATGCTACCACTCGCCGGTAGCAGCCAGCTTCAGAAAGCTTTTTAACTAGTTGTATCATGATGTTTATTAGACTATTTAAAATCATCAGTTATAGATAGTGATATAATTCATAAAAAAACATAATACTTAAATTATGAATTAAAATAAAAGTATACACTGCCTTTTTGATATTTTAAAGTAAATTGTTAGATTTCACATACCGGTAGACGTTGTGCTGCTCAATTTCCCTCTTTAGCTAGACTTGTCTACTTGTAAAGTATTTTCCTCTCTAGCTAAACTTGTCAATTTGTCAAGTGTAATACTATATATCTAGGTCTGTCAACTAGTTAAGTGTTTTCCTCTCTAGCTAAACTTGTCAATTTGTCTAGTGTAATACTATATATCTAGGTCTGTCAACAAGTTAAGTGTTTTCCTCTCTAGCTAGGCCTATCAATTTGTCAAGTGTAATACTATATATCTAGGTCTGTCAACTAGTTAAGTGTTTTCCTCTCTAGCTAAACTTGTCAATTCGTCAAGTGTAATACTATATATCTAGGTCTGTCAACAAGTTAAGTGTTTTCCTCTCTAGCTAGGCCTATCAATTTGTCAAGTGTAATACTATATATCTAGGTCTGTCAACTAGTTAAGTGTTTTCCTCTCTAGCTAAACTTGTCAATTCGTCAAGTGTAATACTATATATCTAGGTCTGTCAACAAGTTAAGTGTTTTCCTCTAGCTTGGCCTATCAATTTGTCAAGTGTAATACTATATATCTAGGTCTGTCAACTAGTTAAGTGTTTTCCTCTCTAGCTAAACTTGTCAATTCGTCAAGTGTAATACTATATATCTAGGTCTGTCAACAAGTTAAGTGTTTTCCTCTCTAGCTTGGCCTATCAATTTGTCAAGTGTAATACTATATATCTAGGTCTGTCAACTAGTTAAGTGTTTTCCTCTCTAGCTAAACTTGTCAATTCGTCAAGTGTAATACTATATATCTAGGTCTGTCAACAAGTTAAGTGTTTTCCTCTCTAGCTTGGCCTATCAATTTGTCAAGTGTAATACTATATATCTAGGTCTGTCAACTAGTTAAGTGTTTTCCTCTCTAGCTAAACTTGTCAATTTGTCAAGTGTAATACTATATATCTAGGTCTGTCAACTAGTTAAGTGTTTTCCTCTCTAGCTTGGCCTATCAAATTGTAATGTGTAATACTATCTAGCAAAGGCCTGTCAACCAGCTAAGTGTTACTCCTCTCTAGGCTTGTCAGCTCCAAATTAATTCGTCTCAGCAACTATGTTGAAATGTTAACGTCTAGTAACATTTTGGTAGCCCGTGGGGGGGGGGGGATGGGGAGGCTGCAGGGAGGAGGTGGGGGGGGGGCTGACCAATCCCTTGATTGAAATGGACGAATTTGTGTTTAGAAAAGTGAACTTCAAAGACTTCTTTACTATCATGATGATTTCACATACATAGAAACGAAAAAAACTTTAATGTGCTGCCAGACCCGCCCCCCCCCCTCCCATCTTGTGTCGTAACTAGGCGAAGGCCGGGGGGGGGAGAGAAGGGGGGTGGGCTGTTGTGATTATCTGGATTGCAGTAGCTTTTCCACCGGATAGGGATGACATTTTGAACACCTGACACGGTTAAAGGTGCGAGGTGGGCGGGGGGGGGGGCGGTTTGTAACGCCCGGGCATCTCTATTTCTAACGCCCCTATCGATTATCTGTACCGTTTTATATTGTTGATTGATTTAGTGCATTCGATTTTTTTAAATTTGATTTTACTTGAATGTAATATTTACCTATTCATCAGAATTAATGTGAAAAATAGGAACATATTTGATATTAATTGACAGCTTTGAATCTCCGGACAGACTGTTAAGTCATTGGATCGAGAGACTTTTATATCATTGGACATGTCTGAGTGTCACTATCTTAGGGCAGTATTTTGTATCTTTACACAGACTATTTTTATCATTCGACATACTTTTTACACCATTGGAGAAACTATTTTTTTATTATTGGACTGCCTTTTGTATCATTTGCATAGATTTTGTATCATTTGACAGACTTTGCATCATTGAACATACTTTGTATCATTTAACAGGCTCTTGCATCATTGGACAGACTATTGTACCATTGGATAGTCTTTGTATCATTTGATAGATTAGTTATCATTTGATAGACTTTGTATCATTGATAAGACCCTTGTATCATTGGGTAGAATATAGTATCATTGTACACACTCTTTCATCATTAGGCAGCAGAGGCGTAGCTGGGGGGCGGGGGTACATATGTCCCCGGGCGCTACTCACAAAGGGGCGCCAAATTTATATTTTACATATAATATTATATGATTTTCGAACCGGAAGGGGGGCGCTAAAAATGTATTAAAAAGGTATTGTGCCCCGGGCGCGAGTTAAGCTCATTACGTCACTGTTAGGCAGACGTTTGTTTATTATTTAACAGACTCTTGTATCATTGGAGAAACTAGCTTAAAAAGTTTAATTTATAATGCAATGGGTTAATATGAAATTTAAAAACAAAAATCGTAAAAAAAAATTAAAAGGTAAAAAAAATAATTAAATGTCAGCCATTGTTTATTTTAATTACCTTAAAGCCATAGGGGAGGGAGAGAGAGAGAGAGAGAGAGAGAGAGAGAGAGAGAGTGGAGGAAGAAGACCATGGATCGGGGAAAGTGGAGAGGAGTAGTGTTGCAGGCCAGGCCCCTAAATGGGCTATAAAGCCAAAGAAGAAGTTTATTGTAATTACCTGAATGTACTTTAATTGAAGATACAATTCTTAGGGAGTTATATGACGTATTAAAGCTGTGCTGAATGCAAAATGGGAACCATTTAACTATGCATCAAATTGTATGGAAACTATATTTTAATTGAAAATTTAAAATGCCACCTTCCCGGTTATGTACACTGTATGGCCAGAGATTATCAGAACACATTTTGAGGTCATCAGTGAATGTTTTCTTTGTAAACTGTATAATTAATTTATACTTTATATAAAATGTCAAATATATGTGAAATTATACCCCTTTGGTTCTTAATTCATTGAATTTGGAGGTGGGGGAGGGTGTGTGTGTGTGTGTAAGGGAAGAGGTGAACCGCTAAATACTGTTTGCACACCATGGTGCCAGTACTGCCATATTGGCCGTGTGCTGCTTAAAAGATATTTTCGCTGTAAAAGCATGCTTGTTTGTTTGTTTGATTTTGGTTATGTGTTGTTTTTTTTCGAATGACAAAAATGTTTAAACAGAGCGAAAATTGTATTTAAAAATCAAAATTAATTAATGTCACACATTTTTGGTTAATTAGATCAGAAACTAGAACTGACAAAAAGAAAGATCCCCCCCCCCTTCCCTTATCTGTGGCTCTTTATGAATTATTTATGCATAATTACAGCTCTCTCTATAATTGCAAACCAAATTTTAGCCATAGGTTCATGTTTATTTGGCAAACGACATTTGTTGATTGAAACAAATGGAATAAATTCATTTACGTGCATGGTGCAAAGGACCTTAGTCTGTTCATAAATCATACACAATTCTACTTATCTATATGCGTCTTACTGTCATCATGTATTATTGTCTAGAGTACTCTGGAGTGTCTAAAGTGTCAAAAGTGGATGACACCTATACACTGCCAATCTGAAAAGTGCACAAAAAAAATCAACAACGTTTCTTCGGCGCCCTGTGCAGCTGCACAACCCGAAGTAACCCCCCTACGCTACTGTGCATTACTAAAATGCATGAAAAGTGCGCTAGAATTTCAAGTGATAAGTTATACAGAGTACAGTAGCCTGACAGATAACGTGTACTTTGCCAAAACAAAGTTGAGCGCACTTTTAACATAGCAACAAAAGAACATTGATAAGATGCAGGAGAAAGCAGAAAAATGTATTTATGGGCTTATAGTAAAGTAAAGTTCACTTAGCCCTAAATAAGGGCCATCGATTTCTATAACATCGGCATATTTAGGGATTGTGTGATTATCAGTGCTCGATTTAAGAAAAAAAACAGTGCCGGGGATGAAACAAAATTTCTACAGAGCCGGGGATAAATGTCTATGGTTTCATCCCCGGCAGGGATATATTAGCTAAAGCAGAGCCGGGGATGACAGGTCTCAGTGCCGGGGATATCCCCTGCATCCCCGGCGGTAAATCGAGCCCTGGTGGTTATCACAACGTCCAGCCAACTTTACTTCCCCATCTTAAGCCATTTAAAGCTGGGTAGGTTGTGGGACTTTAACAAACGTTCACTAAGACCTGAAAAAAATTCTTTGAATCGAACCCAGGACTCTCAGGCCCACAGTTGAGTATCTACACCACTCGGCCATCCGTATGGGCTTATAGACCTACATATTTGGTTTTTTTTTTTAGCCTTTCTTATGGTTTGGGAGCCACAGGCAGAGACTTGGATATAATTGGTGTCACCTGCAAAAAATTTGTCCGGCCACTTATGACATTATTTTCAATATGAATTTTTACTGGGAAAAAAAAGCCTTTGCGTAGTAAGGAGCCCTAGTCGGTTGCGTACGTTTTTTATCTTTAGGAACAGCTCTGTGTCGATATACATGGACCAAAAGTTTGGAAGTTTTCAAAATAAAAAATCTTTATGAAACATGGAAATGTTAAGCTTCTAAAATATTTTTGTTTTACCTATTAGCTTTAGGCATTCTACAGGATAACTCACGAAGGCGCCAGTCGGAAGCATGAGTGACATTCTTTGGTAAATTTATTGGAAATTAAATTATGGAAGATAATTATGCAATAAAAAAAGACCAGACATCAAAAATTAAAATAGTAATGCACCTGGTAACATAAATTTTACTCTGTATACATAGCCGGGAGGGGTGGGGGGATGGGTGGGGGGGGGCACTCATGACGTTGTTGAGAGCCGCGCTGTGGGTTTTTTTTTTAAAGGCAAAAAATAAGTGCTTCACAATCGCATTAATGAAAATTTAGTGAGCACACGTAATTTAATAATAAGTAAAAAAAAAAAAGTGGCTGTCTGGTAGCCGCAGAAAACTCAATGAAGAGCCGCATTCGGCCACCCCTTATATATATATATATATATATATATATATATATATATATATATATATATTACTTTATATAAGAAAAATAATGTTTAGGCACACAAGAATAGGATATATTAAGGCGTTACGATATTCGGTCATGCAGTCGATACATGTACAACTGTACAGTACATGCAAGTAAATTAAAATACAACAGTACAATTTTTTACAGCTTAATTTTGAAAGAACAAACGAAGAATATAATGCATTCATGTGTAATAGTGTACAATTGTGTTTTATCCAATATATAGAAAATTTTAATGATAATTTTTAACAACATTTATTACCATTTTATTTGTTTAAAAAGTCCAAATTATTTTTTCTTGAATCGCATACATTTTTTGTCGCGACTTTTTTTTATAAGTTTCGCACTTGACTGTCATGGCGGATAATGAAACACGAAAAATGAAAACGTCTAACAATAACATTATGTATCCACCCTCTCGTCCAGGTACTAATAATATCAAAATTTTATCAGTGTAGTTAAGTTATTAATTATGTTTTTTTTCTAATATTTAGATTTCATCAACATATACCTTTCAGTATATTTATTTAAAAAAACGTTTTACTGATTTAATGTTAAAAATTCGAATGATTTTTTTTTACAAATATATTAGACTAATGGTTAGTATGTAGGCTAAGCAGGGACATATATTATACCTGATGAAATGGCCTACATAAATATATGAACTTACATTCTAAGAGAACTTAAATTTTCAGTCACTGTATCTACAAATTAATTCTTAACTGTTCCGATACATGTTAATGTTGTTAGCCTGGATTGTGACAATCTTTGCTATGTGAATTACATACACCATGCCATATTGTAAGATTTTGCCTTATGACACTTTTGATTGTTTTGAAGTTTACAGGATAATTAAGGCTTGATTTTTACTTTTAAAATTATTAAATAGGAGTTTTCTATTTTGATGTTCTGACTAAATTATTATTTTTTAAACTGTTGTATACAGTATACAGTATAGGGCATGCCATCCATAGGGACTATAGCAAATTAGAAATGACATTGTTAATTGATTGTTGACAGAATACATAATTTCTTTTACTCATTAGTATTATGGTATGCCTCCACTGTTCGGAAACTCTAGTATTTAAGGACTGCATTCCATCTCTGTTATGTGCAGTAACATTCTAATAGAAACATGCACACTAATTAGGTTTTCCGCAGTAGAGCAGCTAAAATTTCTGATTTCGCTGCTTGCAGAATTTTTTTTTAGCCGCACTATATTATTAATATTATGGGTTGATGGATGGCAGAGCGGTGTAGAGCTCATGACTGTTAACCTGAGAGTCCCATGTGAAATCTAAGTATTCAAAGCACTAGTCTTACAGAGCCTTAACATTTTTTAATAAAATAAGAAGAAAAATAAAAAATTGAAATATTATATCATCTTTTATGTAATATTTACTATTATGATGTTAAGTTTGACTATTATTTATTATTTTATTATTATTTTTATGTTGCTGTCAGAGACATGAGCTATTCTGTTTGTTAGTTTGTATTTGAGTCGAAGGCCTACGTCAAAGGCTTTGGGAAAACTTAAAGTCATTTTTAGACTAAAATAATCTTCTTATGTCAAAAGAAATGATAGATTATTATGGTCTTATTTCCCATCAGCTAACATGCTATTTCACATATTTTAGTTTTGTGTCTGCGAAAGGTTTTTTCCCATCTCATTGATGAAAGTTTTTAAATTTTAGTGCTGGTCAATTCTTAAGTGTCTGTAACTTATTTAAATATCTTTTTGAGTCCACTTAATAAAATCTAATAAAGCTGATGCAGCCAATAGTTATATAATGTTATGCTAAGGGATGATCAAGTGGTGTAGAGCGCTAGATAGTCCCTGGTTCAATCCTTGTTAACCAGGGGAATTTTTCCACGTCCAGATGAAAGTTGGTTGAAAAGCACTCATTATAAGACATAAACATATGCTAAGATTTAGCCTAAATGGCTCTACCTATATTCTTTGTAAAAATGTATGATGCGCTAAGTTTTACTGTAAAATTGAATCAATCTGATTGGCCTTTTAAATCAATAATAAAATTTAGCATAAGAGGTGACATTTATTCATATATTTTGACTAACACTAATTCCAAGTCTTGATCATCTTCCTATCGCGAAAAGTGATTTATAGAACCTGAAAACTCTCCGCATTTAAATAGAACGAAAACAGGAGAGCACCCATTCAAACAAGCTTATTTCAATTACTTCCATTTATTGTTAAATTTCCGGAAGTAGTTATAAATTGCCTTTTCGAACTACCCACTTTAGGCTTCGGCTTTACAATTAATGAATTTTCTTTTTAAAAGTTCATTAAACTTTACTTCATAGCAAGTTTATTCCTTGCAGACATATCTATTGAAGGTTACGGTATGTAGTTGATATATTTAATTTTTTTTTTTATTTAAAAAAATAGAATTTTCATTGCAATCGATATATGTACAATTAAATTATGCACACGTCAACAAGTTTTCATCATAAAAGCAGCATCTTGTGATTTTATTATTGCAGTGGTGTTTTTTTTTCACTCCTTATCGTTTAAGTTTATGTTGGCCTGTACTTATGCATGTATTAGCTTGAAATACATGTGCTTTTTAAGACTCTTTTTTTTTATTTTCATTTATGAAATTAACTTGAGCTATCACATATCAACATTCATTTATGGCCATCTATAAAAAGCAAAAATCAGATTCTAATTTTAAAAACAAACAAGATTTTAGGCTGTTGTTTTTTTTTATTGGTCGTATAATCTGGATGATGACTGTACCAAATGTTGTATACATTAGAATTTTTTTCACAAATAAAGGGGTTAAAAAAATGCTTTTTAGAAATTAGTTTTAAAACTAGAAATATGTGGCCTAATATTTACACCTTGTTATTCTCTTAGCAGCTAAGTTCAGTGTCTTTTTGCACCAGAAAGTCATCAATAGATAATTGTCTCTTCCTATGTTAGAGAATGCTTCTGTTGTCTCCACACTCTCCTTGGCCTCTTAGAGGTCATGCAAATCAAGTATTTCTTATCTCACTATCAATGTGGTCCCTTACCATTTCATACCGCCATTCTCGTAAATCCTGAAGAATGAGACATTTCATTCTTGATTGAGCAGTCATTTTTTGTAAGGATTTATGTATTGCCCTTTCTCATCTCTACCTTAGCTTGAATGGCTGGATTCCTAACCCTTAATCTGTACCACACCAGGTGGGATTATCTTCAGCCGCTGTCACTCTTTTGTTTTCTTGAATGTTAGAGATTAAAAATTACTGATGAAGATGTGAATTTCTTTGATCAGGAAAGTATTGAGGAAAGCATTTATTGTATTTTAAACACATTGAGTGTTTTGAAGTGAGCTAGCAGGGTGATTTTCCTAGTGGCTTAGGTTTGTTAAAAATGGATCTGTGGTGAAAGTCTGATGAATTAATTATGCTCTAATAGTTTTTGCAAATCTGTGAAGGTTTAAAATATAAAGTAATTGAAAAAAAAACATTGGTTGCATAGCTAATTTAGAGGTATTTGTATACATGTGACTAATGAATAAACTGATTTCACTGTTCACAGAAGATTGAATCCCCTTAGCATCTCATCAAATTAATTTTTGTTACCCTTTTTTCTGTTTCTATGATTGTTTAGATAGATTGTTTCTGTTTCTTTTAGATAATTTTTAAACATTTATTGTTGTAAAAGCCAACCAAAAGTTTAAGAATAGATTTTTTTTTTAAAGAATTTAAATCCATAATCTTCTTTTATCTTTTTGTAGATCTTATTGGATGTACTTGGTTGCATTTTTTTTTAATACTAGTTTAACATTTTATGCTTTCGTTAATTCTTAGTAAATCTGCAGGGCATATTTCAAGCAGACATCAAGAAATAGTTCTAAATACATAACGGAATAATATTATTGCTATAACAACCGAATAACTCTTTACTTTACTTGAATCATCTATTTTTTTAATTTTTTATGGTCTCATGATTTTAATTCAACTAGTTACTTTACATGAAAGATGTCACATAACCAACTGTACTTTTTCCTATTAATTAGGCAGTTGAATGATGTACATATATGTATTTCTCAAGACATTGCTTGAATTCTATTTTTTCTTTTCTTCAAGTCTCTGCTAAGGGCACACCTTTGAAAGGGGAACCTATTCAGATAGTCATAGCCACAGAGAACCATTGTTTTGATCTTGATGAGGATTCTTTGGAAAAGATCTTACTCCGCAAGGATGTTCAAGACAAAATGGTTGCCATTATTTCTGTTGCTGGCGCTTTCAGAAAGGGGAAATCATTTTTACTGGATTTTTTCCTGAGATATTTGAGTGCAGGGGTAAGTCTGTTTTACATATTGTTAGTTTAGGTAGCAGAAGTTATTTTGTGAGCCTTATGTTTTTTTTTCAATGCTCAGTAAAAAAAATTATATACTCATGTTATTACGGTCATACCTTGGTTTACGAGTGTTTCACAAGACAAGCAAAAAAAAATGTAATAATTTTTGTCATCATATACAAGAAGCGCCTTGCAAGAAGAACAAATTTTATTGCAATTAAATTTTAACTGGCGTATGAGCAATGTTTTGAAGTACAAGTTATTCATATTTGTTGTTATTTCTGTAGAGACTTATATAATCACTACATAACCATAATAAATCTTTCCCATGTTTACTGTATAGTTAACATCTGTATGAGTGTATATTGTTTATCTAAGTGTTGTGACTGTGTATTAAACCCATGAAAAAGTGTGAAATCCATCCCTTAAAGTCAAGGATGGTGTGCTTAATGTTGGAAACTTCAGATGAGTAAAGTGTAGTAAAGTGCGAGTGATGAATGTATTAAACACATTGCTATGTGGAATGGCCACTTAATCATTACAAACAAAGCAAAAGCTTGTGTCAATGGATAGGACAGCATCCATTCTGTTAATGAAAGGGAAATATGTCCAACACAATAATTACATTTGATCACTTCATAATACATGTATTGGAAAAAAAAATAATTCACATTTTCTTGAATCAATCATCAGAGTTTCAGTTATTTCTTATGGAGAAATATGCTTTGATATTTGGATTATGAGCATCTCTTTGGAGCAATTTATTCTCAGTGAGAACCTCTGAATTTTTTCAGGTGTTTGAGAAAGTAAAGGCGGCTAGGCATTGTGCCAGTACACCATCCTTTTATATATAGAGGCTACTGAATCAGATGAATTCTACACTTCATCTACCCTGATTAGCCTGGGGGGGGGGGGCTAAGGGAACTTAACTTTTACCTTTAACACAAAGTTCATATTTTTAAATTTGAAAGATACAATGTGATAGATGCTTTTATTTTTTATTTGGTCATTTATTTTTCTTTCACAGCATTCGGTAAGTGCACAAATATATTAGGTGAATACATCATTTTATTTACAGCTTTATATATTTTTTTTTTCAAGTCTACTGATGATCAGTGTTTGTAAAATAAATGCCACTTAATGTTGGTATTTGGCAAGATAAGCTCCTTTTGTGAAAACTGTTAAAGGTTTGGACAGAGTTAAATGTTAAAAAATTAAACCATGTCAAAGCCTGAAAAAAATTAAATAAAGAAACCTATTTGGGTGTGGTCTTTTATACTTGATGTTGGATTATTCAATTTTTTAACCTATTGGCTACTTACTTTTGGATGCTGTTATCTACTGTAATGTAAATAAATAAATATATTGAGTTTAAAAAAAAACTAAAAACATCCTACACATTTTTAATTACCACAAACTTGTTACAGAGGAAACGAAAATCCAACGCATGTCACACAAATAAATTTCATGGTAAAATTTGTTATTTTGAGATGGAATAAAATGATGTACGCCTACATTAACCTTTGCTTTTAAAAAATTAATCATTTAGTTAATCAGTCCTTTTTTTTTTTTAGACTTTTCCATTGCTATTTGACATTAATTTGCAGTATGACTTTTCGCAGTAAATTTTATTAATAATTTTTTTACCTGACTAACTAACATCAAATAAAGACACTTGTTCTCTTTTGTGATGAATATTATTTTAATTCAGCATATTTTTTGTCTAATTAACTTACTTTGGTTAATAGTAATCTTACTGGGGGAAAAAAAAATTTTCTTATCAGAAAGTGCATATTGAACTGCAATAGTGCATTTCTCAGATACCATCTTTGTTATCACTTATGCTCTACTTTACTTAAGTGAAAAATTAACTGTGATTTCTTTCATAACCTTTTGTTTCAATACATTAACTATCACTATGAATTTTTATACGAATTAGAAGTATATTAAAAATATTATTTAGCAAATTGTTAAATCACCTTGAAAAAAAATATACCTATGATAAAAAAATTAATGAATCTTTTAATTCGTGTTCACAGTAAAATATAGTTTCACATAAACGCTGGTTTTCATGCACACATTAGGTGTGAATATTAGCTGCCATGTTGTTTTTTTTTTTTTTAAATTGAGATAGACGGACTCACAGTGGAAACATGATGCACAGTCTGCACTTGGGGATTAGTTCATGTTTGAAGCGATGCATTTTCTTTGTTATTGGTTTAAAAGAAAAACATTATTTTAGTTCTTACAAGCTTACGTTAATGAAAAAATAAATGTTTTCATAGAATTTGTGTGTCCAGATTTTGATTTAAGTGTAGTTCATCTCATGCTTATAAGATACCTAATATTTTCGCCATAAGAATTTGAAATAGCTGTGAAACTTAAGTTGGTAATTATAAAATAATTACTTGCTAAAACAGTTGCAAAAATGCCCTCAATTTTAGTTTGTTTTTTTTTATGTTTGTTCATTTTTATTTTTATTTTATTCTTAAAATAGTTTTTCCATCTCCTTACATTTTTTCCCCCCTTGGAAAATCTTTTTTTTTTGTTTCAATATTTATAAAAAAAAACTTTAAAACAAAATAGAATCATAAATCTTAAAGACATGATATATCATTATATATAATGTACAAAAAGCTTTCATATTATTGACTATTTGGGAAAAGGATTTTTCTAAAAGCACCAATTAAAATAAAGGTATTAAAAACAACTTGACTAAACTAAATTTTTAAAATGACTTCCATTGTTTTGTTTTTTTTCAATAGCCATTTGCATTTAATCTTAAATTTCTTATCTTTTTGTTTAGGGAGATCCAGACTGGCTGGGAGATGAAAATGCTCCACTGGAAGGCTTTTCTTGGAGGGGCGGCTCCGAAAGGGACACCACTGGTATCTTGATGTGGAGTGAGCCTTTCTTCATCAACAATAAAAATGGAGAGGAAGTATGCATTAGATAGTTTAAATATTGTAGACATGACTATTGTACATTGTGTCTTTTCATTCAAAGTTAACTTTTAATAGATTTGCTGGTTATGTTAAAAAATTTATGAATAAAAAATTCTAATTATAAATATTTTAATTAGTTTTTAGCCATGTTTTTTTTTTACAGTAAATTAATAATATTTATTGTAATAAAAGTCTTGAAATTTTATATCGGTATTTTTTTCCTCCTAATTATTTGAATTGACATTGAATTATAGTGAACCTTGTATGTTTAGACATAACATTTGCTTATAAAATAATATGTTTCTTTCATTTGATTTATAGGTGGTTGTACTATTAATGGATACTCAGGGTGCATTTGACAGCGAGTCCACAGTCAAAGATTGTGCCACTATTTTTGCCTTAAGTACAATGATTAGCTCTGTTCAGGTTTATAATTTTCACTAGTCTACATATGTTTATATCTCTCTTCTATTTTAGCCACAGCTGTGTGCATCATTAAATCCTCATGTAAATTTTATGGCTGATGTAGTACATTGTTTTTTCTTCATTTCATCACCAGGTCTTTAACTTAACACAGAACATCCAGGAGGATGATTTACAACATCTACAGGTAGAGCTCGTGACTCTTGTTGGATAGGTGGCTTAACATTGGCGTCTTGTTTTTTTTTGTTGTTTTTTTTTTTTTTTACAATATTTTTTTTTAATTGCATTGTGTAAAATTCATCTTGATTTGGAAGAATCCTGATTTTAAATGTCTTTCATTTATTTTAATGTAAAAATTCACTTTCTTTTCAATTCAGCTATTTACAGAATATGGTAGACTAGCACTGGAGGCCAATGACAATGTTTCAAAACCTTTTCAGGTCAGGTGACATTGAGTATGGCAATGTGTTTTACTATTCTTCAATCACAGCCTTTTTTTTTTTTTTTTTTAAATCTATTCAATATTTAGCCTGTTATGAAATGTACACTTTTTCTTTAGGGAGAAAACATTTTTCAATTCAAAATAAATATTATTTGGATGTGCTCCTTGAGCATACTGGTAGAATTTAGGGTTAGGGGTTAACTTTTAGCTGGTTTCTTGTGCCAAGGCAAATATTCTGGCTTAATTTGGATAATAAGAGTCATACCTAATGTAGAAAGCTAAATTAAATATTACAAAAAAAAATAATTAAAAACAGGTCAAGTCAATCGTAAAAGGTCTTTCCTTTTATCTTGTTTTGTTATACTGTTTTATTAATGTTTTCAAATAAACATTTTGCTTTCAGTCTCTTCAGTTCCTTGTAAGAGACTGGAGTTTTCCTTACGAAGCCCCATATGGCGCAGCTGGTGGTCGACAGATTTTAGAAAAGAGGTTAAAGGTAATTATTACTTATGCTATATTAGTTTTAAATTGTTGTTTTGTGTTCGTTATATAAGGATAATGAATTGTTTACCACAGGGGTTTTTTTTTCTGACCAGGTATCAGATAAGCAGCATCCTGAACTGCAGCAGATTCGTAGACACATTAGCTCTTGTTTTGACAAAATATCTTGTTTCCTTTTACCCCACCCTGGACTTAAGGTGGCTACTAATCCTTACTTTGATGGACGTCTTAAAGGTTTGTTGAGTTCTAAAATATCTCTTTAAAATTGGCTTTTTTTTTTTAAAAATATAATTTGGCAATAATTAAATGTTTTAACGATAAAAAAAACATCAATTCATTTCTATTGATATAGTGTAGTGTAATGAAACAAATGTTGTTGCATTGAATGTATACATGTATCAGAATCATTGTGTGTTTATTTTAGAGAATCTTCAGGGGTGGGGAGGCTTTGATTATTTAATAATTTACCGTTTTCCCTTGAACTTGCTAGAAATACAGCCAGAGTTCTTGGAACAACTTCAGATTTTAACTCCTCTATTGCTTGCCAAAGAAAACATTGTTGTGAAGGAAATAAATGGTCAGAAGGTGAAATGTAAAGAAATGTTGGAGTATTTCAAGGTTAGTTTTGTTAACATTGTACTACATTATGAGCCTTCAGTAATTTTGAGTCAGTTAATCTCGAGTACAGTTAGGTCTCATTTTATGTAGGGGATACATGTCACAAAAATGCAGAATAAAAAACGGGATACAGTCCATAATTTTCCAACTTTAAGAGAACAAGTTGAAATAAATATTAAGTTACATAATAATAGATATCAATCATACAAATTTTATTTTTTAGTTAATCCCTTCAAAGATTAGAAAATGGCTTTGTTCAGAATAATATTGGAACAATTTATCAAATCGTATAAATATTTACCTCAGGTTGGCTCTATTAAAATGGTTGGAATATTTAGTATAAAATCAAATATGTTTATATTGTTTGTTTGTTTTTTTAATTAAATTATTTTATTTACTTTTACTGGAAATGGTCATCAACTGATCCAGTTGTTGGCTGTAAATTGATCAAAAAATCTTTTCAATAATTGTGGAAAGTATTACAATTATTGTTCATCATTATAAGTGACATTGTTTGGAAACGACCATTTATAACATGTTTGCTGTGATAATGGAATGGGAAAAATTGTAGCAATTTTTATACATGTATTGGCTGGCATTAAGTCAGCTTTACTAAAAAAAAGAATGTTATAGTTTTCAGTGTTTGATAGATTTTCTTTATGAAACACACCATAAATCAAATCTGATTTCATATAAAAAAAAATTTTTGAATTAATGGAGGTTTTACTTTACTTGCAAAATAGCTGGTAAATTGCGTGTTTCAGTTGACAGTAATGTTCTTTGTATTAAACACGGCATCAATTTCATAGTGGCATAAAAAATTCTGTATTAATTGAGGCATTACTCTACTTTGTGATTCGCTTGAACGTGGGTGTGGCAGTGATGATCAGTTACTTTATATGTTTTAATCATACTACATCCTGGTCAAAATATAAATTCAGAAAGTAAAGGTGGATGCTATTTCATTGAATTTTCACCCAGGATTTTTTTTGTTTCCAAATTTTTAAAGTTGTACAAATTTTCCAACCTTTATGATGTATTTTTATATAATATAGTTTATGTATTTTATTAAGAGTAATAAAAAGTAATTCATTATTAATAACTATTTGAAAAAATTAAAAAATCCTAATCTACTTCACAGGCATATATGAAAATTTATCAAGGAGAAGAATTACCTGAACCCAAGTCCATGTTACAAGTAAGTTTTTATTGAGTTTTTTTTTCTAGTTAAACACTAAGAAACACTATAAGCCATTATATTGTGCCATCCTCTCTTCCCGCTGTTGTGGATAGATGCAGTTTAAAATATTGGTGGTTAGTTGGCTGCCTCGCCTTGCTTTGTTTTTTTTTAGCCACGTTTTTGTAACAGGGGGTCGCTGAGTTTGCTCCTGAGACATCTTAGCACTGCATATTTTGTCGGGAACATTTTGAAAGAGTATGTTCATTCCCTGCCCAAAATAAAAAAAAGCTCGTTTGACAAGTTCCTTGCAGTTAGCTGTTGGCACACAGCAGGTTCTGGCTCTAACTCTTCATCAATGGCTTGTTCTTTCTAGTGGGATCAGTTCCTCGTTTGAAAGCGGTTCACTGTCAGCATCTATGATGTCAATCAAATCAACTTGTTTCAAATCCTCAAAACCAAGATGGCTTTCTAAGTTTAGTATGTTTTGTCTAATTTCAGAAAGAGAATTAATTTCAAGTTCATAAGTTTGTATGCTTTCTGGCCAAATTTTTTTCCGAAATTGTCTCATTATGGATTGCTGTTGGCAGTGTAAGGAAACCTGTTGGACTCGATAAAGTTGTCATAATTTAAAGAGGTTGTTATAGCAAAATGCCATATAAAGAGTGGTCTTTTAGCTAATTATGGGTGAACAAACTTCATCCCCTTTCATTAAACAGTTTAGTTGTATCTTTTACAGTCAGGTTTTAAGCATAGGGATGGTAAAACACTACTTGCATTCTCATAGACCAGAATGCTAAACAATATCTTTTAAAAAGTATAAATATTTGAAGTCAGCCCCCCCCCCCATTCCATCCCAACCTGGATTATGAAAAACAACATTAGGCAGGGTACGAAACAATTAATTGACTTATTGGTCTGGTGCACCCAAGGTACACTGCTTCTTATTTTCCAACCGCCCTCCACTAAAACACTGTAATTACCCAAATGTATCCTTCAACTAACGATGTAGATAATGTGTTTTTTTTTTTCTGTGGGCAAATTAATTGAAAATTTATTGCTTATGATTACTGAAAATAGCTTATTTTATTAATGTATATATTTGAACTTATTTAAGATATTGTTTCTTTTCTCTAGGCAACAGCTGAAGCCAACAACCTTGCTGCGGTGGCCAATGTGAAATCAGTTTACATGAAACAAATGGAAGAGGTAATAGCAGTGGAGCTGTTGTCCTTTTAGAACCTAGTTTCCATAAAATGTCGCTGATGATCTCCGTACATTGTGCGCTGAAGTTGAGTTCTATTTTTCCTCTTGTCTTCACTCTTTAATGTAAACATAAATGCTCTATTGTCCCCATTTTGTCTGTCTGTCTGTCTGTCATCACCCTAGATCTCAACAACCATAAGTCCTAGACCCATGATATATATCATTTTGTAGGTCTTGGCCTGCCATGTGTGCAGCAAAAGTTCATTTCGCAATCTGACCTCTGAGGGCCGTAAAAGGGGGCTTTTAAAGTACCGTTTTTTACTATATAAGCTATATTAATAAAGGAGCGCCCTATATCTCAGCAACTATAAGTCCTAGACCCATGATGTATATATCATTTTGTAGGTCTTGGCCTGCCATGTGTACATCAAAAGTTCATTTCGTGATAGGACCTCTGAGGGCAGGGCTTCTAAGGGGCTTATATATTATATATACACCTTGTACGTTCAATAACCCATTCATTTGGTGCGAAATACTGCAGCACGTAGTTTCACCAAGATTTATTAAGAAACTCATCAAATGAAATAGTAAGCTTGTGTTCAGAGTTTAATTGAAAGTATCAGAGCTATGCAACAATTGACGGAGTTTTCGGACAATTAAATGACTATAATTTCGAATGTTTTCAATTATGAGTCCTATTTCAGTAACCACAAACCACTTGTAGTTAGATTTAAGAGACAATAATTTTTTTTCAAACATAAAGAAACGTCTTTATAATTTTTTTTTTACAGATATATGCATTACACAATTGAATTTATAAACATTTCCAAAATTTACAAATATTTACTGAAAGCTAACAAACGTACTGATACATAACACGAAAATGCGCTAACACGTCCTGTGTCCAGAATGGAACAGGCTTAATTGCTTGTTTTTTATTTATGTCTATAGTTGTGTGGTGGAGACAAGCCCTACCTTAGTCCTGAGGCTCTTCGAATCCAGCACAATCGATTAGCTGAACAGTGCATCGACTTGTTCCATTCTACCCGCAAAATGGGTGGGCCTGAATTCAGCATGGCCTACGAGGAGAAGCTGAAGATCGACATATCTGAGGCCTATGAGAATTTTTCCAAACACAATGACTCCAAAAACTTTTTCAGTGCCACCCGGACTCCGGCTGTTCTCTTCACGGTTATCGTTATCACTTATGTCATATCTGGCTTTTTCGGAATGTGTGGGCTGGAGATGCTGGCCAACCTAGTCAATTTTGTCATGATCGTTTTCTTGGTTTTGCTGGTGGCGTGGTTGTATACGCGCTACAGTGGTGAGCACCGCAATCTTTCCATCGCCATAGACCAGCTGGCTGATTTACTGTGGGAGAATGTAAGTTGATTAAGTGGATTAATTTTTTATGGTGTTACTAATACAGTCATACTTTCGAATTCATTCTTTTCTTGAAAGTCATCAAGATTTCAATACCAACTTTTTTTTTATACGGAAGGGTACACCAAATTACTAATAAATTTTCCAGGAATTAAAAATTATATACAGGGAGAAAAGCTTAACATTAATATAAACAAAAAGCTGTAAAAAACCACAATAAAATGCTTTCATAAAAGCTGCCATCAAAATCTGCGTTAGGAAAAGCTACTTTTTAAAAAAAAAAACCTAAAAAAATATTGTGCCGAACGTTGAAAATGTATTGTTCTGTCAAAGTTTTTAGGCTTTTTAGATATTTTTGATTTGGATGCATGACTGTATATAAAAGTTCCCTTAGCCCAAAGGGCCACCAGGGCAGTTGAAGTGTAGAATCCATCTGTTTCTGTAACCAGGGCATATGAGGGGGTTGTGTGTGGTTAGAACATCGCCAGGTGGCTGAGCCATTTAAAGCTGGCTGGACTTGAGGGAATTATGACCAACTTTCACCAGGACCTGGAAAATTTCCTTGGTTCTCACCAAAGATCAAACGAGGGCTCTCAGGTCAGCAGTCAAGCGCTGTACACCAACACAGCTTGGCCATCCGCCCCCCCCTCTATGAATATATAATTACCCATAAAATTTGGTCCCGTTTTTTTAATTGATTAAAAATATCCAGTGTGTATTTTCATTTCAGGTATTCAGTCAAGCTTATACTAAAGTAGCTGAGCGAGGCATTCAAGAGGCTCTGAGGCATCAAGGTCTGGGCGGTACAAAGCCTGCTGCTGTCAAGGACCAGAAGAAACGGGCGTAAAAGTGCATTGGAATACGACCGATCAGTTCTTGAACACATTTTTTTCTTAGATTGTAATAATAGATTTAATGAAATACAGGCCGGGCCCTTTCTTCATTGCTCCTGAACTTATTTCTGCTGTGCATAAAACCGTACGCCTTGGTCTGAATTCGATCTCGGTATTTTTTTTTGGTGTATTTAATTGTTTGTCTTTTAACAAAAATAAGGGCATTTTGCAAAAAAAACAAAACAACAATAAACTAATGGAAATTGAAATTATCAATGTATAAACATAACAATTTTTTTTTTTTTAATTGTGTACACTGTGTAAATAAATTGATACAGTCTCACGCTATTTACGTGAAATGTCAAATTAAGAAATAAATAAATTTTTAATTGTTTTTTTCTGCCTGGTGTAGCGTCTGAATTGAAGAATAAAATAAGACGCTTATTAACTCTGTAGTGTGTGTGCGCCGGGCTGTAGTGAGTGCTGGGCCATTCTGGACCATAATTTCCTGTTTTATGATAATATTATGTAGATGAAATGGATTTTGTAACTTAAGAATTTGAACATAAACTTGAGTGAGTACTTTTTCCCTCCTGTTTTTTTTTTTTTACCATATTTCCAGGGTTCAAGTCGTGATTTTAAGAAAATAAATATTTTGGCATCTTTTGTTTTTTTTATCTTCTGTAAGATTGTTTCAACCGAAACCAGACGACTTCATATGTAGATATAGAAGGAAAGTTGTTTTTTTTTCTTTTGAGTTTAGAATGGGATATAATGTTTAACTTGTACTATCTGTGCCTTAGTATGTTTCTGATTGGCTTCTTCTTATATGCATCGCAGCTGGGCGTGTTTCCGTTCTAAAGACAACTGTGACTTAAAATACCATCAGTAATTATAGAACTAAATTATTGCTCTCATTTTTTTGTTAGTATTGATAGGCTGAGTGCCGACCTTGAAGCAATCAGATTCACTTCTGTGTATGGGTGTATCGGAAATAGCAATGCCGAGATAAAAAAAAATACATATTTTCTTTTTATTTCATACATTTCTTTTATCTGAGATTCTGCATGGAAAACTTTTGAACTGATGGTAGTAAATATTTGATAATTATTACTTTTTTATATTGTTACTAGCTTGATTAAAAATCCGTATTACAGATATTATTTGATTTCATTTGAAGTCATGTTTGAAAAAATGTTACTTTTTTTTCCCTTACAGTTGTTAGTTCCTGCATATTTTTACTTAATGTTTTAACTCAGTGCTGATACAGTGAAATGTCTCTCTAAAATGAAACCGTTTTGGACCTTGGCAATTTTTAATAGTGAAATTTCATAACTATTAAAGTTAATTTTTAGTGGGGGTGGGGGGGAGAAGATGACACTGAATACTTTCCACTCGTAGTATGTGGACTATCTTAGAAAATAAGTGGGAAAGGGTGGGGCATAACAAACAATATTTGTACCTGTAAAAGCGACATTTCACTGTACATTCACATTTTAAGGAATGGTTAGGTGTCAGAGAGTTTTGGAGCGACTGACACCGAATACACACTGAATGTTTTTTTTTAAAATAATTATTATTGATTAATGCAGCCCATCATTTTATTTTTTTGAATGTCGTTGGTTTGTCAGCTGTCTGTTTGTAGATATATACCATTGGCGTATTTCTGTGTGTCACATAAATTGTTTCAATTAAACAGTTGTTTGAATTTTTAGTCCGAGATTAGGGACAGAAGTTTGCAACCACCAATTTTTACTTGCCCCAACATTGTCAGAATTTTTTTTCTGCTTGCATTTACAAATATTGCATAATTGAAACCAGAATTTGTTTGACGCGTGGAATCTTGCAGTAAGTTAATTACATTTATTTTTTTTTTTGAAAAATTATAAGATTAGACAATTCATTAGGCTTCAATTTTGGCAGAATTCATAAAATCCTTCAGATGTATTTGTGAATATTTATGACTTATATGTGATTTATGCCCAGCGTAAAACTTTATTAATTATGCAAAATGTTCAAGCTTTTAATGAGTAATTTTTAAATACTGCAACGTTTTTTGTTTTCCTATACATGTTTCCTTCATCCCTTTGGTTTATGACACCTCTATACGCCCACGGATGAAATGTTTACTTTACTTCACATATTTTTAAAATGTTTATAAATAGGTACTGTATGTGTCAGACAGTTGTAGATAATTGGAAAACATTTTGTGTGTTCTGTACATATACATAGCGACAAGCATGATGACGCCCTCAGATTTATCTAGCGCTGTACATAATGGACATTCCTAAATTATTTCCCTTTGTAGTTTACCTTGAAAACAAATCAAATTCAAGAATTATTGTTGATGTGCCAGATTTTTTTTTTCTTCCAGCTGTTAAATAAAAGAATTTGTGAAAATGCTCTGGTCATTTGGACTTTTTGTTTATATTTTATTGAATGTTTTTCAATAATTTTGGTTCCTTGAGAAGTTTTTTTAAACTGTAATACCATTGTTAATACCGATTGACATCATTCCACAGTATGATGGACGTTTCATTTCTTTTTGTATATGGTCAATACTTTAAACAAAAATATAGTCTTCCTTGGGGGAAAAAAAATTAACTTTTACATGGTGCGTGAGATAAAGTATTTGGCATAGTTTTTTTTTTGTAACCCGCTAGTAAAATATTCAAATGGAGCCTGAAGAATACCTGATAGAGATAACAAATTATATCCTGCCAAGTTGGACGCACTTTTTATAGTTGCATTGCAGAAAATTTTTTTTTTTTTCATTGTCATCAAATAACATTACTTTCTAGGCAATCCTTATATGTGTATGTATATATTTATATATATAGTGTAGCTGAAAAAATTAATTTCTTGTCTTTCTAAAAGCTTTGTAGAAAAATTTGTGAAAGAAAAATTGAAGATTGATATTAATAAATGAGACCATGTTGAACAGATCAGCCAATTTAAAAAAAAAAAATTATTTTTTATGAATATTTTCTCCTTGTCATGCCGAAAAAGATTTTTTTTAATGAAATGCACATGTGCTCTATTCGTGTAAATAAATGTATGTAGTGACACTTTGAATAACATTTTGTTTCTGTTTAGATAAAAGATGCATGGGCATTTATGGGCATTTAAATATGTACTTAGGTGTTCATAATGACCGTAAAGTCATATTTTTTTCCTGCAAGGTGATTTGTCTTTGGCTTAAATGAAACATTTTGTCATAATGATCATCAACCCTCCCCTGTGGGCCTAGTCATTAGACCAGTGGTCAGTAAAGGAATGGAAGTCTCAGGATTGCTCTCTAGCACTCGCCAATTTTCCTGTCCAGATTAAAACTACCACGTCTTGCATTTGGTTGGTCAAGATGATTGGTTACTCAAAATCTTAAAAAACATAATAGGATGACATCTTAGGAGAAAATACATGGTATGCAAAGTTGAACTTTGACCTATCATGTGCAGACTTTATGGTCACTATCTGATACCTTCCAGCAACTTGTTTTTTTTTATTTTATTGTTTACAGATTTTTAGTTAATTTTTTGGACGCCTTGATTCTCGATGAGCTGCCAGACTTAATTTTCTCTTTATTGGTTAGATATATTTTAATTGCTTTTTTTTTAAGATCAGGATTTTTTTTCTTTGAATTGTGATTTTTTTCATTCAGTTTCTAACAAACATATTTCAGGGGATGGGTGTTTTAATTTGCATTGCTTTTTATTTTTTGTTTGCAACAATTCGCTTTGTGTCTGCCTCAATTCTCCCCACCTTCTCCCAGAACGCTATAGTGTTATTTTGATGTAACATTTTTTTTCATTCAGGCCATCCCAGTCTCCATATTACCTGTAGGCAGCTGTTGTGTATATTTTTTTTAGACTTGCTCAACACAGCTTAAGTTTCTTTTAGTATAACCTTTGTCCTACACTATTCAATACAGATAGATGTTAGTCAATATTTTTTTTTTGTAATTTGTAATGCTACACATTCTGAAACAGTTAACATTTGTTTGTAATGCTGTACATATTCTGAAACTTCTAGAATGTGTATTTTTAATTGTCTTTTCTTTTTAAACAAATGAAAAGAAATTATTTTGTAATTTGAGTTTATCTAAAAATAAAAAAAAAAATCACATATTACTGAAGTGTGGTTAGTTTTTGCTCATTTAAAATGAAAAATGATTGGGGGTAAATGGAGCCCTGTATTTTTTAAGGGTTTAGTTTAACTCAGGGTTTAGTTTAACTCAGGGTTTAGTTTAACTCAATTATCACCAAAGTCATTAATGCAAGGGCTATTTTGGGTTAGTTCGTCCTAATTTAGTTAAAAATATAAATCAGTTAAGGTTGTTGGTTTTTTTTTTAAACGCTGACAGCTATAACCGAATGTGGAAACTAGTTACTCAAAGTTACTGTTTAAACAATGGAACCGCAACATCTTTCAAATGTTCATGGATACCTTCAGTTATTTTTTATTCAGGTTTTTTTCATTGATTGCTTATTTTTCAAAACACTTATTAATTTTGTATCAAGGTAAAAATGTTGCTGATGTAATAACCAGGCTTGCGGAGCCGCCAAATTTTTTTACGGCTCCGGCTCCCACAAATGTGACGGCTCCGGCTCCCTATTAAGATAGTATCACACGAGACAAAAATTTTTGTAATTGCGCCACGCAAACATGCCGCTGATAAAAGGTTATGCAAATTTTGTCGCGTTCACCCCCATAGCAGGCCCGTAGCGTGCGGTGGGGGGGCAGAGCCCCCCCCTGCGTTTTGTCTGGCCCCCTCTGTTTATTTGTTCTACTTAGTAAAATGTATTACCTGTCCCCCCCCTGGTATTGCCTGGCCCCTGATGTAGAATTTTCACGCTACGGGGCTGCCCCATAGTCAGGTACTTGAAAATATACGCATGTCGGTTTTACTAAAAAACAAACCATTTCAGTGCATCCAGAATCATATCATTATTTTCGACCGAGGTTTCACTAGTCGCCATTTTCATAAGTAATAAAAAGTTATTTCAATTATCAAATTAGCAAATAGTAAAATGATACATTATTTAAAATATTTTAAAGACTTCAGTATTTATATTTATTATTTATAAATTTGAAGTGACTATTCGGACCTGGGTACCAATAAACTCCGATTTTTATTCGGACCCCGTCCCAATCAAGTCTGATTGTTATTCGGACCCGTGGCAAATATGCACTTAGCTTAGCTATACATAAACTTTATTATTGTTGTTTTTTTTTTATAATTGTTTGAATTGTATGATTTAATCGTTACTCAGTGTCTAGGGTTTCACTAAGCGGACTCTGTATTATTATTTTTTCGGGTTCCGTCTAATAAAGTTTAAATTTAGCTAAGCTTAGTGCATATTTGCCACGGGTCCGAATAACAATCGGATTTTATTGGGACCCGGGTCCGTATAGCCACATCCTTATACATTTATCTACTCTATTTCAGATATTCTGTTTATAATTAAATTGTTAAATACAGAAAGCGACCATTTTGTTTATAGTCTATTACAAATTCGCGGCAGCCCCGTAGCGTGAAAATTCTACAGCAGGGGCCAGGCATTCTACAACAGGGGCCAGGCAATAGCTGGGGGGGGGGGCAGGTAATACATTTTACTAAGTAGAGCAAATAAGCAGAGGGGACCAGAAAAAACGCAAGGGGGCTAAGCCCCCCTGGCCCCCACACACGCTACGGGCCTGATTCGCGGTCAAATAATAATACGAAATGACGCGTTCTATTTGTCGTCCTAGTAAAAATTTATTTTAAATGATTGATACAATTATTCTTTGAAATAAAACTGTTTTAACTTTATATATAACAAAATAACATGCCATTAAAAAAATTTCGGAGGGTAAACAAGATTTAAAACGAACACAAAACGATTCCCCGTTAAAGACTTCTTGTGGTGATGTGCGTGCACGCTATCATTTTAACGCTGTTATTGTTGTGGCTTTTGTAAAATAACATTTCAAATTGTAGGAGGCAAACAATCAAACAAATTTGGAATTTTAAAGCTAAAAAAAAGAAATTCTGATGTAAAAAAAAAACTTTTGGGAGCCGTGGAGCCGCCAGATTTTTTCGGCTCCGGCTCCAGCGAAAAGTGGCGGCTCCCGGCTCCTCGGCTCCGGCTCCGCAAGCCTGGTAATAACATACACAAATATGTCTTTGCCATTATGGAAAAAAAATGTGTTTATCTTTTGTCTTGAAATACTTAATACATGTCTGTTTTGATGTTAATTTCTTACTGAAGCATGAATGTGCCAATTTTGAAGTCTGACACTCCATCAGCACCATCGTCACCCACCACCTTTCCTTCCCCCCCCCCCACCCCAGAGCCAGTATAAATGATGCAGTTATACAACCTGGTGTTAGACTGACCTCCTGATTCCTATGTGCAATATCTGTTTCACCTTTACAGTTTGTGTCAATACACTGTCACTGTTTACTTACCTCCAGTTTTGCACATGGTCACTGACTTGAAAGAAAAACGTTGCATATAATATAGTTACTTGTAAGCTCAAAATGTCAACACTATCTGATCTCCTTTATCGAAAATAAATATGTTCAGTGTCTCTATTTTATTATTATTTTTTTTATCTTCATTGTCTGCTGCATATGTATGATTGATTTCAGTCATAAGATTCTGTGGAGGTGAGTCTTTAAGAATGTTGAGTGCTGGGTAGTAGAAGTACTTTTGTGATCCATTACATTTATTAATTCTTTCATATTTTTTTTCCCTTGACACCGTTGGGGTGTAAATAATTCTATACAAAAAAATATTCTAACACACTTATCAGTATGTCTGTATGCATCCATTCACTTAGAGACAAAACACTTATATTCATAGATGTTAAATTTAATTGAATTCACAATAGCCGAAATTGTGTACCGTACCGTAAACTCACACTGGTGTACTCACATAACCTTATAAAGTGTCGAGGTGACATGATGTCATCATTTATGGCTGAGTTGACCTCACCTTATTGCTGCGTTGGTACACAAAGCTGATAGCTATGTACAGCGCAAAGAAAGGGAAACTGTTTTAAATAATTTTGGTACTGGGAAATGGAAGACATTCAATGAGTGTTAACAGGCCCGGGGGGGGGGGGAGGGGATGTAAATTTAGAGTCCCCCATTTTGTAAATCTGGAAAATCACTTAAGAGTGGGAGTGTGTGATAAGATGGGGGTGGGGGGCCCACAGGTTTGTTGTAGATTTTGTCAGGGCCCCAAGTATAGCTGGCAGGCCCGTGTCGTGAAGGTCTTGGGGTCATGAGTAATGTGTTTTACTCCCCCATGTGATAGCAGTTTTTATTATTTCATTCACAGTTTCTTAATGTGTGTTTCTTTATGTAGGAAGGCCACAACACAAAACTGTTTCACTGGCAGTTATGAGATTGATAGAAAAAAAAAACTGAAAAAGAGTCAAAACAGAGATGGATAAAACATACAATGAACAGCTTTTCCAATCAGTACAATAGTAAACGTTATTTCAGTCTAGTTGAACTATTTTCTGATGTCAACATATGTTGACACCATATGTTTTAATATATATGACATCCAGCCTACTGTTTTATCCACACACCAACATTATTACACACACCAATAACTTGTCTCTCTGGTCGTAAATTCATTTTTTTTCTGCTAGCTTGACCTTTTTTTGGGGGGGGGGGGGTATCTTAGACTGAATTACCGGAAAAAAAAATTATTTCGCAGTGGAAAATAAAAACCGTTAAAATTTACTTTTTATATTGATTGTATATTTTTTTTAAATTTGTCATATGTTTAAATGTTTGATAAATATTCCACAAACTAGTTAAGTTCGCCTGTTATTCACTTTCATGATAAAGTAGCTTTTAAAAACAGTGTACACTTGGTAAATAATGAAGCACGTGGTTGCATGATGTGTACATTGTTTTGGTTTTTTTTTTCTTCTTTAGGCGCAGTTCAAAGTTGAAGTGATGTGGGTAAAACCAATAAAATGTAAATTCAAACCACCGGTTTTAGAATTTATGGTGGAAATTGCAAATTTAAAAAAAAAAAAAAATAACAGGCTTGTCTGTACATGACCTTGAAACGCCACACGTAATAACAATAATGATGTTATGTTTACAAAAAGTATTTGTACTCACTATTGAAGCTGAAAAGTATACTTATGTTTATGTATGCTCACAGCCATTCTTATATAAATAACTTAACGTGGGACAAATGGAGTTAATAGGACTAGGGATTAAAACAAAATAACTTTGTTTTCTTGCTTTATTGTGTGTGTGTTTTATTATAGCTATGTCTGTGGGTTTTTTTTTTTAATGTGTACATTTAGTACTGTCAGTACCACTACCAAAAACAAAAAAAAAAAAGATCCGACATTATTGTGTTCTTTTTAATAAATTATCTTGAGGAAATAATGTTATACATAATTTAAAAAAAAAAAAAATTTTGCAGACACCCCCTCCCCCCCCCCGCCCCTGAAATTGGTCAACACCCTGGACACTTGTAAGGACTCTGTGCCTTTGAAGAAGGTATCAAAATTATAATTGATTTGGGGGTGGGGGTGGGAGGATAAAGTAAATTGTTCTCCCCCCCCCTCGTCCCCCTCCATCTTTCCTGTTGTAAAAGTTTGTCAATATTCCGTACTCAATTAATGTATAATAATAATAAAGCACAATTCTTTGTTAAAGTTAATTTAAACCCAAAAAAAAAAATATCTATTCTGGCTGAGAGCTACCTGACATTTGATAATGATTGGTTGCAATAATCAGTTATTAGTTGAAACTTGAAAGTACTCTATATATATTCTGATAAAAACATTATGATACAAAAAAAAATTTCATATATAATAACATAGCATAAAATAAAAAATAAAAAAAAATATTGGAAAAAAAAAAAATTTTGCCCCGGGTGAGGATCGAACTCACGACCTTCAGATCGCTCTTTGTGTAAATGATTATGAGACTGACGCGCTACCTACTGCGCTACCGAGGCAGATGTACTGCAGTGAGGTCAATTTACTAGAGAATTTAAAATAACTAGTAATGTACACATGGGAGGAGAATTTTTCAATATCATGGTTTAGCTTCCTATCAGTATCAAATTAAATTATTTATTATCCACAATCGACCGCTTAACAAAAATTTGGGGGTAGGTGGGGGTGTCATTCACCTGTTAATTAATAGTATTACGAAACTCTCTTCCATTCCCCTGCAAGTGCCTGGCATATATAGGCCTATCAGAAATATATATATATATATATATATATATATATAATATTTAAGACTCTCCAATTGCTGGTTGAGACTGAAACAAAATCTATGTACCAGTGATATTTCAGTTCTAAAAATAATTTCAATTCTTATTTTTATTCTATTCGCTGTAATTAATTTTTATTCTTATTCTTATTCAAGTTCTGAAATATTTTCAATTGTTATTTTCATAATCGAGGGTCTAACAGTCGAACTCCACGAATTTGAATATTCATAACAACTTTATTTCAATAAAACATTTTATAGCTATCATATATATAGTTGCTGCTATCGAGTATCAACTATCAAGTTCTACATTTTTACAATCTACATTATCTACATAAGAAATTAAAAATGAGTCAGCTGTTCATCAGACACAATGTTCCAACAGTTTGAGTTTTGAGTTATCAGTGATAAAATAAGAATAAGCTTATCACAGTTGAGCAATGTTCTTGTTTAATTTCAAAAAGACCCTCATTTCAAGGGATTTTTGCATTCTATTTCGCCTCCCAGTGGTTAACATTCCACACATAGAAAAGATTTGTTCTACGTATTACTGCGAAGCAGGTACCGTTAACAAATCCTCAGCGATTTTTGACAGTTTGCTGTAAGTTGCTTTTCTGTTGTGCCAGAATACCAGATAATCCGTTGTCGTTGTACAAGTATTCCTGTCTGTAGTGTCTCTTATATACCGATTCAACTGACATTGTACAGTGTCCTGACTTAGATGCAGTTGGTGATGAAGTTGTGGCATTTTCAACAAGCCGGGTAGCGAGAAACTTGAACCTTTGCAGTCCTGGAGGAGGTGAAGATAAACCAGGTTCCAATAGAATCTCAGATGAAGATGAGAATGACTCTGAACCAATTAGTGTATAGATGATCATTTTTGCAGCATTTAAAAATGGTGACAAGTCGGGTGAGAAAAGAACATCAGCAAGGCTAGGATCAAGTAGGCATGCAGCAGCAGGCAAAGGATTAAAACTGATACATTCAGGATTAAAAATGAATTCAAATCTGCTTCTAAAATCACACAGTAGCTTGCTTGTTAGGATCTTCGGTGCTGGGGACTGTTCAAGATGACATCCCAGATTTACCAGTGATGGGATGATAGTAGACAGTGATTGGGTGTTGGACTGCAGATTGAACGCAATCAGCCAATGTCTGAGTCGCATTTTTGCAGACCGTCGTTTTCTTTGGTTTTGTCTTTAATGATCTCGGCTCGGTTGCTTTAACATACTGCTCATACTCCTGCTTATGTAATCTGCGGAGATGCGACAGCATATTTGTACTGTTTTTACCCGCCAACAAAGCACCACACTCGCTATTAGTCTTCACAATAACAACTTTACATTTCGCTTTCCCTTCCTGCTCCATATATGTAAAGTAATCTCACACCAGACTCCCCTTCTTTCGTCCAGCTAACATCTTTGATAATGAACTCATTGTCCTCAAAAACAAACTTTACTCATCCAAAACAAATATAAATCGGAAAAATAAACCGGCGAAAGTTTTTGAACCGGAAGTAACCGATCATGAAGAAATGCGATGCTTTAGCTCTTTACTACAATACAAAATACGGATTTTGACGGAAATGATTGGACGAATGCGTCAAAACTAAAACACGGAATTCGGCGCAAATGGTGGAAAATATTCCACGCGATATTCGTTCAATAATAATTTTCGTTATTATTACTATTCTATTCATGAAAATTAATTTTTATTTCTATTCTATTACCGTTCTCAAAATAATTTTTGTTCTTATTTTCGTTATCGTTAACGAATTTCAATAATTTTCGTTCTTACTCTTATTCTCGTTAACGTAAATACCACTGCTATGTACATAACAAGGTCGGTCATGAATATGGTACATAAAAACCGGTCTCTATACCGTAAAGAAAAAAAATTCTCTCTCTCTGTCCATTTATTTAGATCTAGTTAACAAAATAATTGGAAAAAAAAACTGGGCTCATGTGAGGGCCACGTGTGGCTCTATTGGTCGCATTGAGCCACCATTGGTACAGGGTATGTGTGGTAGTGTCAAGGCCGTAGCCAGAATTTTGTTTTGGGGGGGGGGGGGGGGCTGTTCCAGGTATTGTTTTTTTTTTCAATTTTTAATGAGTTACTATCAGCAATAAAATTTGTATTTAGTTAATTATTACATAATTGTTATATATTTAATTCACCTAATGTTTTATTTATTTTTAAATAATGATTACGTTATGCATTTTAATAACTGTGTATTTTATAATAAAACTTATTTTTCAGCCTTGTGTAGTGTACAGACGTCAGTAAATTAGGTCAAGCTGATCTGGCTCCCTCTATAAGAATTTGCATTTTTATATTTTTTTTTATATTTTTTTTTTTTTTACAAACTCGTATTTAAGTTCTTGACCGTACTAGCATGGCCGGTGGGAGAAGTTGTTGAACCCCGTATCAAAGAAAGTTCTACACGCATATGACGTTTTAATGATTTCATTACAAAACCAAGTATCAATAACTTTATCTTTTTTACTCATACATTGGTTAGATTACATATTTAAACAAAAAGTAAAATAATTCTCACTTCTGGTTCATCTGTTTATGTATTGTTGTTATTTTTTCTTATTGCGTTTACCGTCACCGTGTTATAAGAATGACCTTTTCGTTTGAATATATACATCATGCAGGACCAGTGGCGTAACTAGGGTGGGGGAGGGGCCCAATTATTTTTTTTTTACATTAAACATTAAGTACATTATCTCATTTCATGGTCTCGAATGTTAAAATGGAGGGGCCCCAAAGAGGCGGAGCCTCCGGGCCCCCAAATCCCTAGGTTCGGCAGTGTGTAGGACGAATGATACTCTCATTTCTATTATTGAAGATTATGTCTCATTCAACTCCCCCACTGAGCTCCCCTGCTAAAATTCCTTACATATAAAATATATATATATATATATATATATATATATATATATATATATATATATATATATATATATATGTAAGAACACATTTATGAAACTATATAGAAAGAGTACATATATAATAGCTGTCAGGGATGGCTATGGTTGGTTTCACGTATGATGATGGGTGTTCTTTTATCTTCTTTCTATTTAATTACTTGCTTTCCTTTTCTTTCTTTACACACAACTAATGCAAAGTCACAAACTCCGTTTTAGTTATCAAAATCACTTTATTGAACGATCTAAAGCACTTATATCCAAGAGTGAACATCAAATATTAAATCAATTCTACACAATACATTACTACATCAATTGTCGTTCCGTCAATACAATACTACTGTTTCTTCTCATCCCTTCGTTTCTTCCTAATTCACTACCTTCTTCAAACTTAACCAAAACTACTCTGCCCCCCTCTCTTTCTGTCGTGACCTGTATATCTCCGCGTCCCTACCACTGATCAACGCTGTCCCTTCGTCTTCCCACCTGTCTAATTACGTAACACCTAACTCTACACGCTGCTGCTATTAATCATCCGTCCTGACCTATTTTCACTGTCCGTGCAATTCGTTTGTCTACTTAATTATCTGTCTATCAATCTATCACTCAATCTATCTATCTATCTAACAATATGACTGTCTATCTATCTATGTCTATCTATCTACTTTCACTGTCCTTACATCACCTTTCCCTCTCGGTAAAAAAAAATTTCGTACAAAGTACGCAATTTTTTTTTTTATTACAAAATTAACAATAATGTACAACAAAAATACAACCTCCAAAAAAAATATTCAAATCAAACTTGACGACAAAATGTCAAATAATAAACATTTGAAAAAAAATCATAGACACATCTTATCAAGCAATATACATCGTAATAACCTTCTTCAAAATTGTCTCATAGCATAAAATCTCTAAATATGTTCCACAAATCTCATATTTCAAATCTCAACAAAAAAAAATACATTGATAGTATGGTTTAGTCTCGTCATGAACATTTGTTTTTTTCCTAAACCAATGAAGGCATATCTTTTACCACCTACTAAAGTAGGATCCTTCAGAGGTAAAGAAAACAATAAAGCTTATGTCACATAAAAAATTATATTGGGATTTCCTTAATTATATGGAGTAGACCTAAAATGAAGTATGTTTTTACAAAAACAATGAAGGCAGACTTTTAACCAACTACAGTCATATGTAGGCTCCTTCATAGGTAAAGAAAACAATAATTCTAATGTCACATACACAATGTACAGTAAAGTTTCCTTAATTATGTGGATTAAAAATGAAGTACAATGTTTTTCCAAAAACAATAAAGGCAGACTTTTTCCCACCTACGATTACATGTAGGCTCCTTTATAATTAGAGAGAAAAAAATTAACAACTCAAATTGATTATTTTTTTTTAAACATGATTTGATATTTTTAACATGTAATAATTTAATACGTTAAATAATAATGCAGGTACTAACCACTTCGCTTGTTCAATGCATTCTAAGAAACCGAAATGTTTTATTCAATCCTCATGGGAAATGCATCATATTTCCATCTCCAAATAACCACATAAGACACTTTAACAAAATTCACAATGACTATATATTATCAAAATGTACGAGTATCGACTGGGTTCTTTTCTTATTTTTCTCATTCCTATCTCACCACCTAGAAGTGTGCATAGAAGTTTATACTGGTCACTATAGTGATCGTCAATTAGACCTTTACATTTGTCTCTGAACCACTTTTGTCTAAATGTTCCTGTCTCTGGAGCTGTTTGGAAACGTCTCGTCTCGTCCACCCAATCAAAATATTCATTATTAACAACTTGCCCCATATTCCTAGCTCTACCACTATTATGTCCATCTTGTCTTTGACGTCCGACCTTAACACTACAACTCTCTACTCCGTGACTCTGTCTGTCATGAAGATTCTGATTACTCTGGGCCTTATAATAGTCATATCTACCTGGAAAGGTTTTGCGTGGGTTTTGGAAAGTCTTACTTGTGTTTGAGTGAATACTACTTCTGTCAAGGTGTATCCGTTTTCTATCATGGTACATGCTATTTCCGTCTGGGTATATCTGTTTTTTATCATGGTACATGTTATTTCTGTCTAGGTGTATCTGTTTTCTGGAATTTGATGGACAGTGCCTCGCGACGTGACCCCTCAAGTGACAATTAAAACATAAGATATTAGATAGTCTTTTAGGACAGGTCTTAGACCTGTGACCTATTCTTCTACACGAATAGCATACGAGGACAAATGGTCTTACACTAACTGTATGTACAGGCTTAGCGTCTTTGACTGGTACAGATTTAATTCTGTCCAAAACAATTGGCGGGGTATTTACCGTCACAGTATGGCTTCCGTTGACTGAGTTAGGTTTAGTTATGTCTATCTTAACTTGCTTTTCTAAGTTATCTGCAATTTTGCTAAATTTATTGTTTAACATTTCTATACTACTTCTAATGTTCTCTATATTACTGTCAGTCTTTACTTCTAGCTCCGCCCTATGTGTTGAGTCAGTCAGTAATAGGTGTGATCTGATCATAAGTGTTCTTATATCACTTTCTATACTGTTTAGTCTTTCAAAAATTGTCCTAAGTTGCTTTTGTGAAATGTCCGCTAAGTGTTTTAATCTATTTTCTTCGTCTTCCTCTACTTCGTCAAAAAGGCGAATTCCCTCAAATAGATCTTCATTTTCTAAATCGTAATACCCAGCCATATTTATGCTAACAAATACTAAATTCAATGGTTAAAAAAAAACCTGTTATATAAAAATGCACATATACGTTAGTATACTTAGAATTGTTCCTAAAATAACAAAAGATATTAGTAAAAAATAGTAAAATTTAAATGCTAATCGATAATAATCTAAAAACAATAAAACATAAATACTCTCTGTACAGATTTCTTTGTCTTGGCCTTTAACATCTGTGGGATGGTGTAGATCTGTGTCGTCGTCTCATGCAGGGTGGGGTCTAAGATGTTGGCTGGTGTGGTCTTAAATCACTTTGTCTGCACACTGAATGTGGTGTTGTAAATATGCTTACAATTATGACTGGACTGGCGCGGAACGTGTTACGACTGTACTGACGCTGACAATAACGACTGTACTGATGCTGACAATGACGCTGGACTGACGCTGACGAAGACGGTTGTACTGCTACTGACAGACCGTATGCTCTCTACAGGTCACTTTAACAATCACATGGCGTGACTGGTATGTTTCTGTTGTAGCTGTTACTTCCTTCACTGGTTACTTGCATGGGTTCACAAGACAATTACTATTTGTCTTAAACTTCTGACACCAAATTGTCAGGGATGGCAATTGTTGGTTTCAGTAATGGCGATGGGTGTTGTTTTATCTTCTTTCTATTTAATTACTTGCTTTCCTTTTCTTTCTTTACACGCAACTAATGCAAAGTCATAAACTCCGTTTTAGTTATCAAAATCACTTTATTGAACGATCTAAAGCACTTATATCCAAGAGTGAACATCAAATATTAAATCAATTCTACACAATACATTACTACATCAATTGTCGTTCCGTCAATACAATACTACTGTTCCTACTCATCCCTTCGTTTCTTCCTAATTCACTACCTTCTTCAAACTTAACCAAAACTACTCTGCCCCCCTCTCTTTATGTCGTGACCTGTACATCTCCGCGTCCCTACCACTGACCAACGCTGTCCCTTCGTCTTCCCACCTGTCTAATTACGTAACACCTAACTCTACACGCTGCTGCTATTAATTATCCGTCCTGACCTATTTTCACTGTCCGTGCAATTCGTTTGTCTACTTAATTATCTGTCTATCAATCTATCACTCAATCTATCTGTCTATCTAACAATATGACTGTCTATCTATCTATCTATGTCTATCTATCTAACAATATGACTGTCTCTATCTGTCTATCTATCTAACAATATGACTGTCTATCTATCTATGTCTATCTATCTACTTTCACTGTCCTTACAATAGCATAGCATAAAATAAAAACTAAAAAAAAATATTGGAAAAAAAAAAATTTGCCCCGGGTGAGGATCGAACTCACGAACTACAGATCTCTCTTTGTGTGAATGATTATGAGACTGACGCGCTACCTACTGCGCTACCGAGGCGTTGCGACAGACGAATAGCTGTAAAATATAGAGCCTTTTTTTAAGGCACAGCCTCCTATTTCTTTTGTAAACCAGAGAATGTTATGTTCGTATGTAGCCAGCTTGTCACAGGGTAGTTCTTTGATAGGTTTAGGAGGGCGGGTAAGGGAGTGGGAGGGGGGGGCAAAGGGAGGTGTAAAATACTAGACTAATGAAGTTAATTTTTTGGTTCCAAGGGGCTGTTCACATATTATATAACGCAAAAATGTCAATTTTGCAATCACGCCCCCTCCCCCATTCAGCGTTATATAATATGTGAACAGCCCCTAAGCAAAAGTACATGTCTGGGCTCTCTTGGATTCGAATGTTTGGGCCTATAGGAATTTATACTTGAAGGAGCTGGTGTAATGTGGACTGGTTGACCTGGTAGTGGGCCCACTCTACACCCCGTGACGTCATAAAAGGGTTATAAAGGCACTCGGCGTGGCAGAGCTCCCTAGTCATCGGAATCACCCACCCCCCTCCGATATGGGGAAAACATGCCTAACATTTAGGGGCCTCAACCCCTTCCCCGCAAAAATGTTTCTCCTCAGTCTTAAAAAAAATACTTCATGGCACTTAAGCTCCGGGAAATCCACCCCCCCCACACCATCCTCACACGCACACACTTACACACACAACTTTCCTAATGAAAACTGGCTGATATTTTATTAGAAGAAAAAATAATAAAATTATACATAAAGTGAACTTTTTTTGTCGTCCAGTGTCACAGATTTGAACTCACCAGACGATATATACCGAGTGGTTTCTTTGCCAGATTTTGCCGAGTTTACAGTACAATCTGGTGTTACTGGTGCTAACAGTCATATACGTTTGGTTCCTAATATGTGGGACGCGGACTCGCTGCTGTGTCTCGAAATCATACGATGCCAGTTAGAGGCTTGCTGGCCAGGACCTTCCAATGTAAGAAACTTCACTTCATTTTTTTTTTTGGTCCGTGAGTTTTGGCTGTTTCAATTGAGTTTGGTCTGTTTCAATTGAGTTGAGTTTTGGCTGCTTTTTGAAGTTTATCTAATTAATTAAGTCAAAGGTTAAAAATATCATGATTAATGAGTAGAATATAATTTACATTTCACATATAATTCCAGTTAATACTTTTTTTTATTATATTAAAACCAAAATTTATACATTTATTTATTTTTTAAATCAAATGGCCCATACATAATGAATGCTTGCCGCGTTATATTATGTCACAATGTCTTTAATGTAAGTCGCCAACAAAAGGTCAGTATTTAATCGAGATGGGTTTAAAATTAAAGCTTATTATTTATGTATTTTATTTTATTATATTTTTGGTCTTAAAAATTGCATCCTTGTGTTTCTCCACTCCTGACACACTCCAACAACTACACAGCACCATCTACCGTCTTGCAGTAAATTAATTTGAGTTCTTATTAATCTTATTTTATCATTTTTTATTCTAACATAAAAAAATGACAGCCTAGAAGCTTTTTTTTTTATTGATCGTGAATAATCAAGCCGTTATTTAGAAGAACTGTTGACCTCCCCCCCCCCGGGCTTTGTCTTTTATTTTTTTTTTAAAATTAATAATAGAAAATTTGAAGAAATGAAAGGTTGGATTAAATATATAAATGTCAATGTGTATGTTGAGATACAGAAGAAGTCATTAAGTTAAATGAGTATGAGTCACGTGATGGAAGAAATTTAATTACAACAATCAAGCGATGTTTCGTATGGCGAAAGCATATCTAGGGGGGCCCAGAGAATCTCACGCAAAGAAAGAAATGTTTACAAGTTGCGGTCGTCGAGAATGACTTCTTTTAAATGAAGGCATGCTACACTTCTATACCTGGTTCGTTATTAATCGTTATGATTTTAATAAGTTCGATTGTTTATTTGTGTAAATAGATATTTGTATGATGAAGGCAGGACTATCGCGAGTGGGGTGGAGGGCGGCAGTCCGAATACTTGTCAAAGGGCCCAAAGGTGCCCCATAGCTTTTTAAATTAATTTATCTATTTTGATGCGAATCTGAGGGAATGGATGCCACAGGGGCCATAGTGTGATTATTCGTTAGGGGACCCTAGTGTCATTGTTCGTAAGAGGCCCTAGTGGTATAGTCTGTTAGGGGGCCCTAGTGGTATAGTTTTTTAGGGGGCCCTAGTGGTATAGTTTGTTAGGGGGCCCTAGTGGTATAGTTTGTTAGGGGGCCCTAGTGTCATTGTTCGTAAGAGGCCCTAATGGTATAGTTTGTTAGGGGGCCCCAGTGTCATTGTTCACAAGAGGCCCTAAGGGTATAGTTTGTTAGGGGGCCCTAGTGTCATTGTTCGTAAGAGGCCCTAGTGTTGTAGTTTGTTAGGGGGGCCCTAGTGTCATTGTTCGTAAGAGGCCCTAGTGTTGTAGTTTTTTAGGGGCCATAGTGGTAAATTTTTGGTTAGGGGCCCTACTGCACTTTTTAGTACTTGTAAGTACAAAGTTATTTTAAATGTTGTTAATTCTTGAAGTTATAAATATAGTTGTACCGAGGAAACAAGAGACTGTTAATCTATACTGGGGAAACATCCATTATATCATATTATACCACAACGTCGACTTCATCCTCGAGGAGTTACTTATGACACAATAATGAGACAAGATAATTATCAATATTGCACTGACGAGCGTTGTATCTGAAGGCGAATGTCAAATGTTTTTAACAACAATAACTGTCTTTAACATTTCACCACCACCTTACACACTGATAAAGGAGCTATGATTCTCTCCCCCCCCCCTTTTATCAGCCAGGGGCAGTAATTCATATCATTTCGCATTCCGCAGCCTCTATCATTCATAGTGCTACACCCTACCCTTTTCCCCCACCCTCCCCTCACCCCCACTCAAGAGTTCCCCCCGCCCACCCCTTTCCTCCATCGTCTGATCAAGTACAAATGCTCTATTACGCTCGCCCCTAGTCCACACCATTAACTAAAATATCGCGGCCGGCCATCTTCTACCACCAAACAGAGGCGTCGCCCGAGCTGTGAGCTAAGAGATGAACAATACCCACCTTCGGGTGACGGTGCTGATGCCTCACAGAGATACGCCCCCCCCCCCCCCCCGTTTCAAAGGGAAAAAGTTGCGTCACCATAGCCAAGAATGTACAAAATGTCACCCGTGAATAGACAACTCTATTGAATTCGGAGGATGGTGACTTATCTGCCCTTTGACATAATGATGAGAACTCTTTTAATTTAAGTACACGTTTGACAGTGACAGTGAATTCAGTTAATGTCAGCGATAATGACACGCTTGTGATAATAGTACAAGAAATAATATTAGAATATTAAACGATGAATTTTAATTAAATGAACTCCAACCCACCTGTGCATTTAGGCGTATAACACTTAATTTTAATCAAATTTAAATTAAATTATAACAAGCATTGGAAAAATAATGCATTACAACAGCCCCGTAGCGTGAACATTCTACAGCAAGGGCCAGGCATTCTACAGCAAGGGCCAGGCATTCTACAGCAGGGGCCAGGCAATAGCAAGGGGGGGGGGGCAGGTAATACATTTTATTAAATAGAACAAATAAGAAGGGGGGGGGCGGCAGACAAAACGCAGGGGGGGCGACCCACCTGCCCCCCCCCGCACGCTACGGGCCTGCATTACAATAACAGTTTATTACTTTCAATTACATCAAAAATAAACTTTTTTTTATGAATGGGAAAAAATAGTTCAACTGGTCAGGTCATATTTGCGTGGAACAAGATAATAGGCATGTAAACAACCACAAACAAACAAACGACCACGACATGCGCCTCTAGTTGAACAAGAAATACGGCTTGCGTTTTAGTAGGAACCCCATGAATAACCAAGGGTCGCCGTTAGAAAGTATTGGGCCCCCCTGATTAAGTATGACGACCGGGGCTTCTTTTTGGCACCATTTCACTGAATTTTGTAGCTTAATGGGCAAATAATAAGTTTCGAAATCGACGGTGAATCACAGACACGGGGCCCCCACATCGGCCTTGGGGCAACATCGGTATGTGTTTGTGTATGTGCGTGTGTGCGTGTGTGTGTGTGTGTGTGTGTGTGATTCATTAGCGTGTGAGCAACTATCATAGAACTGATTGATTTAAATCTAGCTTCTCTTATTTGACGTGAAATTTAATAAATGCAGACACATTAAGATTCGATGCCCCCCTCCACCCCTCCCAGGGCCATGTACCAGCTGCTCCCCATACCGCCCCTCATAGGGCTTGACCGCACTACCCCTCTGCTACTCCATCCCGCTGAATGAAAATAAGACAGTAACACACAATAACTACTGATGCTATTTAAAAATAAAGGGTTTCATATGTGAAATATAGAAATATACACATACAAATAATACATGTAACTAGTAAGCTATAAACACAAACATGTTTAGACCGGTAACTTGCTACAACTAAATAATATAGCGACCTTTGTTATTATTATTTCACCTTAAACAATTATATATATATATATATATATATATATATATATATGAAAAAAAATAACAGATTAACCAATTTTTATATTTGTAATATACAGATACATAGAAATGTTACTATGCACATATATATTCTCGGATCCAATAATTATTATATTTAAAATGTTGTCGCGATCCACCCGAAATTGCCCGCAACCCACACATTTAGAACTGCTGGTTTATTATTTTCAAATATTATTGAAAACACAAAATAAATAAATAAATAATACATTAGACAGAAAAATGAAACACGATTTTTTTTTAAACCTGATCGAATATGTTATTTAAAAAAAAGAAAAAATGTAAACAATTAAAATCCAGAAGTTTTCCTCTGTATTAAACAGACTTCAACCAACGTCTCTCTTTCTCTGCTTTTGGCGAATTAGCCCCACGGATATAGCCAAACATCAAAAGTTAGCCAGATTTTTCCCTTTGACTATTTCAAATCTAAGTGCCTATACCCGCCACAGTATCTCTCAGCTCAAATCGCACACAATATAAAATAATAATAAAATAAAAAAAAAACCCACACAAATTAACTACTTTTTTTTTATGAAAGTTTTTATCATGTTACATCTAGTCTGCGCGCTCCATTATCTTTATCCCATGCCCTCCAAAGGATGTCGTGAATTACCGCCAGTCTAAACGTTTAGTCGCCTGGATCCATTTTCTTCAAAATGCCTCAAGACCGTTTAATACTTATGGGGAGTAAGGTTGTGTAGTCAGCCAAGCAGAAATCAGAGATGAGAAGAGAAACCGAAAGTTTATGAGGTGCTGATAAATCATAATGTTGCCCATTCGATGTATTTTTCAATCCATATCTGTGGATGTATCTGTCTATATCCGTGGATCTGTCTGTCTATATCTGTCGATCTGTCTGTCCATATCTGTGGATGTATCTGTCTATATCTGTGGATCTGTCTGTCTATTTCTGTGGATCTATAAGTCTATATCTGTGGATCTATCTGTCTATTTCTGTGGATCTATTGTCTATATCTGTGGATCTATCTGTCTATATCTGTGGATCTATCTGTCTATATCTGTGGATCTATAAGTCTATATCTGTGGATCTATCTGTCTATATCTGTGGATCTATCTGTCTATATCTGTAGAGCTATCTGTCTATATCTGTAGAGCTATCTGCCTATATCTGTAGAGCTATCTGCCTATATCTGTAGATCTATCTGCCTATATCTGTAGAGGTATCCGCCTATATCTGTAGAGCTATCTGCCTATATCTGTAGAGCTATCTGCCTATATCTGTAGATCTATCTGCCTATATCTGTAGAGCTATCTGCCTATATCTGTAGAGCTATCTGCCTATATCTGTGGAGCTATCTGCCTATATCTGTAGAGCTATCTGCCTATATCTGTAGATCTATCTGTCTATAAGTGCAATATATGCATGTCTATCTATCTTACGAACAAAATGAATGTGTACGTCTTACTAATGAAAACTGAATATCCACCTATTTGACCAACAGATTATTCAAAACAGTGTTATCAGTCAAATAAGACTAGGTACAATGAACTGAGACAAGATACGGTTATATGATACAAAATACAATGAAATGGGTACACTATACAATGAAATGAGACAAGATACAATACAATTGGCACATTATACAGTGAAATGAGACTAGATACAAACAGTGAAATGAGACCAAATACAGTGAAATTATATAAAGATACAAACAGTGAAATGAAACCAAATACAGTGAAATTATACAAGATACAAACAGTGAAATGAGACCAAATACAGTGAAACGAGACAAGATACAAACAGTGTGAAATGTGACAAGATACAAACAGTGAAGTTTGTGATATAGTCCCACCTCCCTTGTAGATCAATGAGTGATGACAATGTGTTTGTGTGCCCGTGTTTTTTTTTCTTTTTTATTTACATCCACTGACCATTCGACGTAAAATTTGACGTTTGAAGTGCCCACCGGGATGAGCTGACCAGTGTGAAGAATGGTCAAAATAAATGGATAGCCAGTGTCCGTCAATCTGAACTGAGCTGCTGGAGTCATCTCCAAAATAGCTCTGAGCACCCGGGCGGTGTTTAGATGTTATCGAGTCCGCCGGTCCATTGTTTGCCAAAGTGAATTGTACAGATTGCGGTTAAATAGAGTCCCGGGAATAAGGGAGGTGTTGTCGGAAACGTGGGCGTCGAAAAGGGGGAGAGAGGTGATTCAAAGATGGTTTGAGGCGTTACACCGAAAATCTCTGTTTTAAGTCTGTGTCGTCGCCCCCCGGGGTAGGCTTTATCCCCCTCCCTGCAGGGTATGGCTACCAAGCAGCCAAGCATGCCCGCTGAGGAGTATCGGAGAAGTCACATATTATCCCCCTCCCCCCCGTGCTGTCTACAAAAGTAGTGGTTCACCGATCAGACAGCCGGCAAAACTTTGGGGAATTTGAAAAATACCAAGAAACATTATACGCGGTGTCGTTCACCCCCTGCCCTTCCTTGTTTTGTTTTTATTGTTTAAGCCTTGTTTGCATCTTTTGTTGCTATGGGTATATCTTTTTTTTTGTTGTATTCATCCGCCGTAAAATGATGCCTCTTTCTGGGCATTCATTTGGTCAGACCTTTGTTGTTATCCTATTCAATAAAAAAAAAACACTTCCGCTTATCACACCTTGCGCTGTCGCAGTGGCTCCCCCTGCCTGTGTACTTCAAATTGATTGGGCGCTTCGAAAAAAACCGAGAACTCATGGAGGGCATCAGTCGGAGCTTTGTTGGTTTTTTTTTCTTTTGTTTTCTAAAAAAACCGCTTAACTGGGATCAGATGACGACACCGATATGCTAAAATAACGTTGTTCTGGCTATGTCAAGGAAGGGCATCCATCGAACACCGCACACCTCCATCGTCCACCTTCATTCATTTTCCGAAAATACGTGAAACCGGCGTAACCACACACCCCCTCTCTCCCTTTCCTCCACTTGTTTCATCTCTTCACGTAATTAAAAGGGCGGTAATTGAGCTTGAGCCCAAAATGACCGCACTATGACCGGGGAGATTGACTTAGTTATCAAATTATTTGTCTTTGTCGGTTGACTCAAGGCGGGCTCGGATTTTGTGTGAGTGGTGTAGGGAGGTGGGGGTGGGTTTTCAGTCGAGTTGTTAGCTGACAGGGTATTGTGGGTGGGTAGTAACAATCTGTTTCAGCTTATTTCAAGATATATATATATATATATATATATATATATATATATATATATAGTGGATTCCTCTTAATTGGGACAGCCGCTTAATTGGGACAGCCGCTTATTTGGGACAAATCTCAAAGAAACCAAACCTTGAAGCCAATAGTAAATTTGTATGTTTAATTGGGACAGCCGCTTAATTGGGACAAAAAGCCTCGGTCGCGATGTGTCCCAATTAAGCGGAATCGACTATATATATATATATATATATATATATATATATATATATATATATATATATATATATATACATATATATATATTCTAACGATTCACAAAAAAAAAAAAAAAAAACAAAACAAACAACAATAAAACATAAGACAGCCGCATCATCTAATAAGATCAGTAATGGGACTTCAGCATTTGAACAACTGTTAGAACCATTGTTTATTTTGATTGCCATCCGTACGTGCTCTGGTCTAGTTGTAAGCGCAACTTTAAAAGTTAAATTCCACCAACAAACAAAAAATATCGTGGAAAAATGTGGGTGTATTCACTTTAGATTTTCTATTAGAGTGATTCGGGAGTAGACTCAGTAGTTGACCGCCTGTTCGGCACCACTTAAGTCTCTGTCTCTAATCTATTTTCTATAAATAAAAACCAGCCATAAAGGTCTTAAAACTTTCAAAAAACATGCGCGTACCATTCATTTCATTGCATTGTTTTATCTGAGTGATTATATTCCCCCCTTTGAGACATATTCCGAGGGTCGGGTCAGGGGATTTTAAAAACTTGGGGGACGGGGTGGAGGTTATGCAGCGGCTTATCTGAGAAATGAGCCCGGGGGCATCGACTTGCCATTAAAATTTTGTTAGCTGATTCAGTTAGCGACATGAACTCATCTCCGGAGGGTGTTGGAGACTTAATTTTCTTTTTCTATTATTTTCATGTATAAAATATGTGGGTATCCTAAGAGATTGACTGACATTTCAGCTGTGTCGCCTGTCTGGTCGGCTGGTCCATTCTGGTCTCTCTGACGGGTCTATTTTAATAGATTTGTTGCAGGATGTAATATAGGTTTTAGAGATGTGGTGGATGTGTGTGTGTGTTTGTGTGTGTGAGTGGGTATTATGTGTCATACGACTGTATTTAGGTGGCAGCCGAGTGATTGTGGCTGTAACCGATGACGTGGGTGTGACTGTAGATGTGGCTGAGACTTGTGTGTGGATGTGACTGAGGGGGTGACTTTATGTGTGGATGTGACTGAGGGGGTGACTTTAGGTGTGGATGTGACTGAGGGAGTGACTTTATGTGTGGATGTGACTGAGGGAGTGACTTCATGTGTGGATGTGACTGAGGGGGTGACTTTATGTGTGGATGTGGCTGAGGGAGTGACTTCAGGTGTGGATGTGACTGAGGGAGTGACTTTAGGTGTGGATGTGACTGAGGGAGTGACTTTGTGTGTGGATGTGACTGAGGGAGTGACTTTAGGTGTGGATGTGACTGAGGGAGTGACTTTAGGTGTGGATGTGACTGAGGGGGTGACTTTATGTGTGGATGTGACTGAGGGAGTGACTTTAGGTGTGGATGTGACTGAGAGAGTGACTTTAGGTGTGTATATGACTGAGGGGGGTGACTTTATCTGTGGATGTGACTGAGGGAGTGACTTTAGGTGTGGATGTGACTGAGGAGTGACTTTGTGTGTGGATGTGACTGAGGGAGTGACTTTAGGTGTGGATGTGACTGAGGGGGTGACTTTATGTGTGGATGTGACTGAGGGAGTGACTTTAGGTGTGGATGTGACTGAGGGAGTGACTTTAGGTGTGGATATGACTGAGGGGGGTGACTTAATGTGTGGATGTGACTGAGGGAGTGACTTTAGGTGTGGATGTGACTGAGGGGTTGACTTAAGGTGTGGATGTGACTGAAGGAGTGACTTTATATGTGGATGTGACTGAGGGGTTGACTTAAGGTGTGGATGTGACTGAAGGAGTGACTTTATATGTGGATGTGACTGAGGGATTGACTTTATGTGTGGATGTGACTGAGGGATTGACTTCAGGTGTGGATGTGACTGAGGGAGTGACTTCAGGTGTGGATGTGACTGAGGGAGTGACTTCAGGTGTGGATGTGACTGAGGGATTGACTTTATGTGTGGATGTGACTGAGGGATTGACTTCAGGTGTTGATGTGACTGAGGGAGTGACTTCAGGTGTGGATGTGACTGAGGGAGTGACTTTAGGTGTGGATGTGACTGAGGGAGTGACTTTAGGTGTGGATGTGACTGAGGGGGTGACTTTATGTGTGGATGTGACTGAGGGAGTGACTTTAGGTGTGGATGTGACTGAGAGAGTGACTTTAGGTGTGTATATGACTGAGGGGGGTGACTTTATCTGTGGATGTGACTGAGGGAGTGACTTTAGGTGTGGATGTGACTGAGGAGTGACTTTGTGTGTGGATGTGACTGAGGGAGTGACTTTATGTGTGGATGTGACTGAGGGGGTGACTTTATGTGTGGATGTGACTGAGGGAGTGACTTTAGGTGTGGATGTGACTGAGGGAGTGACTTTAGGTGTGGATATGACTGAGGGGGGTGACTTAATGTGTGGATGTGACTGAGGGAGTGACTTTAGGTGTGGATGTGACTGAGGGGTTGACTTAAGGTGTGGATGTGACTGAAGGAGTGACTTTATATGTGGATGTGACTGAGGGGTTGACTTAAGGTGTGGATGTGACTGAAGGAGTGACTTTATATGTGGATGTGACTGAGGGATTGACTTTATGTGTGGATGTGACTGAGGGATTGACTTCAGGTGTGGATGTGACTGAGGGAGTGACTTCAGGTGTGGATGTGACTGAGGGAGTGACTTCAGGTGTGGATGTGACTGAGGGATTGACTTTATGTGTGGATGTGACTGAGGGATTGACTTAAGGTGTGGATGTGACTGAGGGAGTGACTTTATGTGTGGACGTGACTGAGGGGGTGACTTTATGTGTGGATGTGACTGAGGGGGTGACTTTAGGTGTGGATGTGACTGGGGGAGTGACTTTATGTGTGGATGTGACTGAGGGAGTGACTTTATGTGTGGATGTGACTGAGGGAGTGACTTCAGGTGTTGATGTGACTGAGGGAGTGACTTCAGGTGTGGATGTGACTGAGGGAGTGACTTCAGGTGTGGATGTGACTGAGGGAGTGACTTCAGGTGTGGATGTGACTGAGGGAGTGACTTTAGGTGTGGATGTGACTGAAGGAGTGACTTTATGTGTGGATGTGACTGAGGGAGTGTTTTTTTGTGTGGATGCGACTGAGGGAGTGACTTCAGGTGTGGATGTGACGGGTGGAGGGGTGCCTATAGCGTGACTGTTATTAAATGTGTCGAAGTGACGTTAGATGTGGCTGCGACGGTATCCGGACAAAACCCCCAGCGGACAAAACCCCCACGGACAAAACCCCCAGCGGACAAAACCCCCAGCGGACATAACACCCAGCGGACAAAACACCCACTTAAAAAAATATCATTAATTAATTAATCATTACTTTTATTAAAAAATGTAATACCCTCCCCCCCCCCCCCAATTTTTATTATAAAATGTAGAAAGTGAAAGTAGGTCAGGGCAGTTGGGACAGTTTAACGTAATTCGATATGAGACGGGTGGACAGAGAGGGAGACAGAACCCATTAACTTTAACAGGTAGGGGATTTTAGACAATAAAGAAAAGTGTCACAGTAGAATTCTGGAAGATGCGTAGACGTGGGTAGTTCATGGGTTCAGGGTTAGGGGTGTACTACAATTGAATAAAGTTTAGAAACATAGTGTCGGTTTGGAGGAATTCAAGTAACATGAGCAGTGCAATGTCACCTTTATTCTGGTATGTTCACCAAACTCTTAATTATGTATTGAATTGGGGTGGAACCAACAAACAGGAGACTTGAGAATGATAATATATTTTGTCCAGCTAGCCTATATAAGAGAATGTAAGTTTAGTTCGGGAGGAATTGTTGAGCGTACTCGATTTGAAGTGTTTAATTTCCATATCTCATTAAGGGTTCTTTTTTCCTCGTAAATTTAGCTTTTAGACACAATTTGAAACAAGGCTTACAAATTTTACATCACATTCTTGTTATACATTATTAGCCGTTTGATATAGTCGGCTGCTGTATTGCCCTGTGGGATGTAAAAAGTGTAGCTTGTTTTTTTACTCTAAAAATCTGACATTTAAAATAGATTAATATTTGGCAACACTAGAAGGCAGTGGTCCCCGGGCCGCGAATCGGCATCGGTCCGTGGATCGTATGGTTCTGGGGCGCCCAAGAAACATTAAATTATAACTCGAGCTTTTTTTGTGAATTATTTTTAATTAATTAATTAAGACATAATAATAATTTAAAAAGGTGCTAAATAAAGTAATAACTATGGCTATGTTTCATATATTGAGCATTTGTGATCAACAAAAACAGGTTTTAAATTCAAATTCATTTACATGATTTATGTGATTTACAAACCACCCACTAAGCAGGTCACAGAAAGTTAAACTAATTAAAAGCTAATAATAATAAAAAATAAATTGTAGCTGCAATAAATGGCTTAAAACAATATTGTGGGGGTTTTGTCCGCTGGGTGTTTTGTCCGCTGGGGGTTATGTCCGCTGGGGGTTTTGTCCGCTGGGGGTTTTGTCCGTGGGGGTTTTGTCCGTGGGGGTTTTGTCCGTGGGGGTTTTGTCCGCTGGGGGTTTTGTCCTACACTCGGCTGCGACATGGGTTTTGTTTTGAATGCTGGTGTGGATGTGTTTGCGGCTGTGATAGGAAATGTGAATGTTTTTGATTATCACCGTGCATGTGGCCATGACCGTTTGAGAGTCGGTTGTGTGGTCTGTTCGTGAGTAAACATACATTTTTAGGCATTTCAAGACACTGAAATTGATTGATTAATATGTTCATCTCAAACGAGACCACATGTAGTATAACTTTGGACTCTGGGTCATAGTTCTGTACTTGACCTTTAACCTCTTCATCTTTAACCTCTTCATCTTTAACCTCTTCATCTTTAACCAAAGCTAAAGTTGCTATGGAGGTGCCACGTAAATCACACGCACGAAGATACCTCAAAAATTACAGGTAAATTGTGTCACTAGATTTCGCCACCAATCTTACCCCGCCCCCCCTCCGCCCCCAACCTGCAAGGCGGCCGTTGGGCTCACAACATCAGCCCTTACCGAATAGCTCATCAAGCCCAATGACGAGAGACGCCCCCCCCCCGTTCCATTACTTCCCTATAGTGCAGTCCAAATATTTAAAATAACAACAACACCGCTCTCAGTCCATTACGCCTCTCCAGTCCATTCAAATTACATTCAACGGGCAATGTCTACGTCTGATTCGGTTTCGTTTTTTAATGTCGCACATCTCCCCATTCACAAACTGACCCGCTCCAATTAAAGAAACTGATTAAAAACAAACACAAGTTTTAAATTAATGATTCCCCTCCCCACCCCCTCCCCTTCCCCCAAAACTTCAATACGTGCTGGACGTCAAATTTGATGATCGACTTTTTTTTTGTTCTTTGTTGTTTTTTATTTTTTGGCGCGCTCACTAATAAACAAGCGCCGGTAACTCTTCCGCTGATTGTCGAAATTACCTTCCCTTGGCGCCGTTTCAAACCGCTAATAAAATAAAATAAAATAACAGAAATCTTTAAAATCAGCAATACGAAAGAGGAGGTGATAGGGAAACCATAAACCTTTAACATCGAACTCCCAGACATTCACTTTTTATTAAGTATGTCTTTAAAGTGCCCCCCTCAAACCCCCTCCCCCCCGGGGGCCTCCTAATCAGAGGGGGCGGAGAGAGGGGGGGAGGCAGGCGTTTAATGGGAGTAAACTCGTTGTGAGGGGTAGACTGAGTGGGGGGGGTTTGCGGTGGGTGAGGGTGAGGGGGGGCGGGAGCGGGGGAGAGAGAGGTTTTAAAGAGAAGATAACCGTGACATACAGACATTGACTCGCACAATACACTTGACAGAGATTATAATCTAAAGTGTGGGTAGTCTGCCCTTTATGTTTTTTTTTTCCTTCGGTAAGATGGCGGTCAGGCAGAAGGGACCAGGGACATCACAAAGTACCCGTTGATGTATTAATTGCTGTAAAAATGTCCCCAAGTGTTTAGGATCCTCCCTTTCAAAGCGACCCCCCCCCGCCACACACACACACCACACCCAGTTAACCCCCCCCCCCATTCAACAAAAGATGAAAAAACACACCGTCAACATCCTTACCTAAAACGGGGTAGGGGGGGGGGGTTGGGGGGGTTGTCTCCCCTGAATGACAGGGGGAGGTAAAACTTGGATAAACCTGACTTTATTTTCTATTATTTACCGGTTTTAACGGTGATTGGCGTGAAGAAATCATTAATTATTAATAATGTCAATCATGTTTTTTGTAAACCTGTTATTTACACAATTACCGACTCAAGCAATCACGTGGGTAACTTTATCTTTTTTTTTTATATAATTTCTTTTATACAATTATCTGTCAAAACGTTACTATTCATAAAAGTGAACTGATGATTTTAGAAAAAACGTTATGTATATTTCAGTGCATTTAATTAATACGAATTAGAACTATTTTGTCCCCAATTATTTTTTTTTTAATTCAAACATTCATTACACTTCGACCCATTAAATTTTTTATTCTTTTAAAAACAAATTTCAGTTATTGTACATTTGATATGATACATAGTATAATTATAGAAAAGCTTTAAGGGGAAAAGAACTCAATACATATGTCAATTTAAAAAAAAATATATGCCCCGGGTGAGGATCGAATTTAATAAATAGGTTAAGATGACGGAATGTAGAGGAGTGAAGTTATGATAGTTGATGAATTTTTAGTTCTAAACTTGTGGAAAAGATGACTCTCATCTCCATGTTATTTATTTACCACCTACAGCCCCACCCCCGCGCACAAAAAAAAAATAAAGCAATCAATTTGCCCCATATAGGCCTGAACCCACGATGGAAATGCATTTAGTCAAACTATTCATGGGTGGATTAAGAGTTAATCCAGTAAGACTATAACCTTAGGCCAGAATGTATCAGTCTATAGTTGATATTAATGCTATTCTTTGTCTTTTTTTTTTGGTCACAATATTAGGCTCTTTCTGACAACAAGCCTCAGGGCTACAAGTAGCCTTAATCCGACCCTGATAGAAGTCATAGATTAGAAAAAAACCTTGTTTGTAGAGAGGCGCCACAGGAAATAATTCATTGTGTACAAATACATCCTAAAAATCTCAGATACATGAATGACATTCATTTCTTTAACAAATTTGGTAGTTTAAAGCTTGCTACCACAGACTGTATAATAATATCTCATCTGTGCTTGGTACCACAGATTGGACTGAAAGAAAGTCACAGGAGGTTCGGGTCTTCAACAGAGTTCTCTACCATAAAATGTCATCCAGTTTTTAAACTCCCTAATCGATCTAAGTTGATATATTGTCAGTCCGTTTGAATATTTCAGTTATGTTCAAGATTTTTAGGTCTGTTTAATTATCAATATACCACAAGTGTCGCGCGCTCATCTTGGATCCCTGTACACTACCCACTAACTCGACCCCCCCCCCCTTTTCACATATGTATTAACTGCCTAGTTATTTTATAGCAAATGTCCTATTAGAACAGGTTCTCTCACACATGCTTAGGGAAGGGGGTAATTTTGAGAAAATAATATATTGTAACATTATCTTGACATCCACACACAAACAGATAAACACACATACACACACATTAATAGCCGCACACACACACACACAAAACCATTTACATATACAGCCAAACACACACACACAGACAATCATTCACACATACAGCCACACACTCGTACAACAACACACAGCTACACAATCATACATTCCCCCCTCCCCCCACACACAGCCACATAAAAGCCCGCACACACATTCACACACACACACACACACACACACACACACACAGAGTTACATAAAAGTCCCCACACACCAGCGCAGAAACGCTTATACAACCACACACATACATAAAAGCACCCAAGCTGAGCGAGCAGCATATTCAAACATATTCTTACACACACACACAAACACATACAGAGCCTCGCCAACATACAACCCAAACACACACACGCGCGCAAGAGTCGTACCCAGTCCCAAACATAGCATTACTGCGCGTTCAACTAAATTTACAATGAGCGTTTTTTTTGCGCGCTTAATTGCGATAGGGAGCAAAAGTATTTCAGGACTTCCGGTTTGAAAACTTCCCGTGTGTTGTTTGTCAACATCACCACTTTTAAAAAATAAAATTTTGAACCTTTTTGAATTATATAAATATTCTTTTTGTGTCGATGAATAAGAGAATTAAGAAGACGTTAAGTCAATGTGTCTAATTTAAAAGGTTTACAAGAAACAAAAAAAAAAATAACTTAAATCAGCACACTTTGTTATGACGGTTCACTGATTCGGAACTCAATGATTAACTGTAATGTGTTAAGTCAGTGTAAATATTGTTTTCCTGTTACTGGAACCAACACTGCTTTATCGTGTGGCAATCTTAAGCCACAGTTATTACTGTTGGTGGCTAGCAAAGGTCATGAGTAATAAAGAAATAAAGTCATGAAATATTTAACTTAAATATATATATATATATATATATAGAGAGAGAGAGAGAGAGAGAGAACGGCAACGTAGAAGCAGGGCCGGCCTTGCAAATTGCGGGGCTGAATTAACGAATGTTTGCAAGACACCAACCCCCCCCTCACTAATTTTTGTTTACAATAACAGCTATTACTATTAATGCTAAATGTAAATTGAGGGCCCCTGCCCGGTGCACGGCCCAATATGGGGCAATCGGTCGTAGAAGTATATAGATTTATGAGGCTAGGTTGACTTTTTTTTTTTTTGGAGAGAAAGATACTACCCATAGCTTCGCCCCTGTCAGTTAGTAAACCAGTGTCTAGAAGCTAGGAAGTTTAATTTGTTTTAGAATATGACAACAACAACAAAAAAAATCACACAGAACAAAACAAAATAGTATTGTTCATTACTTCGGGCCGCACATGTGGAAGCAAAGGGTCGCGGCTCACGGGCTGCCAGTTTGACATACCTGGTATAGGTTAGAAGTTAAAAATATATACGTATAAGTGTACATCAATACTTAAAGTCATTGCCCTATGTCATTGGGGGGGATCAAGAAATTATAAACGGTAATAGTCATGTTAGTATGAAGCTCACTAAGTGTTTTCAAGACCATCACGGCTGTGGCCATGCGCGACCCGCTGGAATGTAACTCAGTCTATTTATGCGGGCCGCGGGCTATGGAGTCTAAACGCACCATAAAACCTTCGCATCTAAATCCCGACATCCTCTGCATACAAAATTTCATCCACACTGGGCTTTTTTGCGTGATTTAAAAAAACAAAACAAAAATCAGTGATACACAAAAATTACAGTACCTGTACTGACCTTTCTGTGGTACTGACTGAAGTTTATTTCGATAACGCAAAATCTTGTCTAAAAGGACTTTACAGACCTAACATATCATCAAACACAATTTATGCTTGCAGCAAAATAGAAAAATATAATAGTTTTTTGAAATTACCTGAAAGGGACTAAAAAAATTAATAATCTTTCCACACACAAAAAAAAAAAAATAGTGAATGATATTAAAGTAGTAAAAATATGAACAACAAAAAGGTCTACACCATAGATATATGTGACGGATTGCTCAGACACAGGGTTGTATGTACGTGGGGGCTAAACCCCATATGGTTTTATAATGCGTCTGTTTAACATAGCCGTTAAAATTCACTCTATTGTGTCATAGCCATTCTAAACCGTTAAACGAGAAACAAGTCATTGTTTCCAAGGACTACAAGCGACCCTATTATTTTTTTTAAACAAAAAATTTTATGGCATAACTTCATTTAAACAACAAACCCTTCCCCAAATTTGGTTGTCTCCCCCTCCCTCCCTCCCTCCCCGGGCTGTCAATATGCCCTTCCCCCTATTGGTTAGCTTGTGTGCTGCCGCCCGATTTACAAGTCCGATTATGTCTCTGCTATTAAGTTATTAAAACGAAACGAACTTCCAGTCAAGGGGCCCGGCAATGCAAGAAAGAGCAACGATTATCCCCTCCTCCCCCGCCGCCCCCCCCTCCTTTTCAAGTCTTTGAAGAGTTATCTCTGTCCTTCCTTTTGATGTCCTCTGTTACGGCAACAAGACCGGTGTAAAATAGAAACTTTGACCAGTTTTTATTTTCATTGCTACTTCAAATAACACAACACGAAGAGACGCACACACACACACACACACAGAAAATTAATAATTCTATACACAAGAGGACAAGTATATGTTATAATGCCGGCTTTAAATACCTCCACAGCCCGCACAAAGCGCCCGTACAATGTTCTAAGCTCTAATTGACCCATCATATATTTGGGACCAACCGCATGGTTTTTCTACCATGGCGAGGAATATAATGCGCACATGACTTGGTATGTATATACGTGTGTGTGTGTGTGTGTGTGTGTGCGTGTATGTGTGTATACATAAAAAGGGTGGGTGGGGTGGAGTAGTGGTTAGATACCTTTTTTAAAAAAAAATATAATAAAGTTGTTGAGAAATAAAAAAAAATGAAAAGACTGGGGCCATATTAAACAAGGGCATTAAAAAACAAAAAAACTCCAACATTTTGGAAATAAGATCTTTGTACATGAGACGACAGCGTCGGGACGGCAATTTGTAACATTTAATGGGAGCCACACGGACGAACCGTAGCGGGCTGGAAGTTAATGTTATGTTGTTATAAGGTAGCATCTTGTAACAGGTAGCTAATTACTTTAAGCCTGTATACAGCACTATCTACCCATCGGCCACAGACAGATCTCCTCTTCCTCCTCCCACCACCACCCCCTTCCACCCCCCCCCCCAGCCTAACCCGACGCCATATATCTATCTATATACCCATCCACTCTAACCCCCCCCTTTTAGGTCCATGAAAAAAAGGCACGAGTTTTCTTTTTTTTTTCTTCAAGTGTTTGCGTTTATAATATGTGTTCTGTGTGTGTGTGAGTGTGTGTGTGTGTGTGTGTGAGTGTGTGTTTGTGTGTGAGTGTGTGTGTGTGTGTGTGTGTGTGTGTGTGTCCTATCTTCACTATTTCTAGGAAGTCAGTCGATGAACTAAGTGACAGCAAAGTTGATATGAAACGCTGAAAAGGAAAGCCATGTTTTTTTTTTTCACTTTGGATAAATAGGTAGATTGATAAATAGGTAGAGCAGATATATAGATAGGGGTAAACAGACATTTGGATGAGGTAGACAGACATATAGATAGGGGTAAACAGACATTTGGATGAGGTAGACAGACATATAGATAGGGGTAGACAGACATATAGATAGCGGTAGACAGACACATAGATAGAGGTAGACAGACCCATAGATAGAGGTAGACAGACACATAGATAGATAAATGTAGACAGACATATAGATAGTGTTTTCACTATGTGAAATTAAAGTTATACGGTTTTGTTTTAAAAATCTTGTTTTGTTTGCAATGCAAAAAGCATGTAGGCTTACAGACTGGCTTTGTCCTAACAGACTGTCAAACAAAATCTCACTGAGTATTTTTTGTTTAAACTGTAATTCTATAGTACTATCACAAATATTAATCATGGACATAGAGGACGTAACGATCTTTTGTGTCATAAACAAATAAAAAAAGGGGGATAATACAGGTAAGCCTTTCCATATATTACAAGAGTAATCGTTCGCAAAACCTGGGGATCTCTAATAGATTGTAACCTTTTTTTTATAATGAGTGTCGCGTTTGTTTTATTTTATTTTTAATTAGACAGTAGTAAATTAGGTAGGCCTATATATATATTAGTAGAAATAAAAGGGTTCTAATTTATAATTAGGAGAATAATTTGAATGAAGACAAATTCACTATAGAGGCATTAAGCGCAATAAGAAAATTTGTTTTTTTTTTTTTTTGGAAACTATGTTACGTGCCCAAGTGGGCTTCACATTCAAGAGATGAGTAGTTAATAGAAATAACACAATAGGACATAATCGATTTGGATTGGATGGTTTAACTCAATGAAAAATTCCTGGAAATGTTTTTGTTTTTTAATTCGGGGTGAAAATATATCATTCCATTCAAATAAAGTTTTATGTTCTTTATGAATCTGACAGAAATTTGAAGTAGCTTATATATATTTTTTTTCTAAATAATGTGATTTCGTTGTCTACAAGCTTTGTGTGTGTGTTAATGTTACTCTTGTTATGCGATTGTAGAGAACTTTTGAACGTAATCCTGTTTGTACAATGCATATGTGTGTGTCATTGTGCTGACACTCTTATACGGCACTTGTGTGGAATGTATCATCTCATATGAACAGAGGAGGGGAGAGAGAGAGAGAGAGAGAGAGAAAGAGAGAGAGAGAGATATAGAGGGAGAGAGATAGAGAGACAGAGAGAGAGGGGAGAGGGAGAGAGAGAGATAAAGAGAGAGAGAGATAAAGAGAGAGAGAGATAAAGAGAGAGAGAGATAAAGAGAGAGAGAGAGAGAGATGTAGGGCCGTTCTTAAACACAGGCAAACTATGCAGCTACATTAGGGGCCCTTACTGCTACAGTGCCCCCACCCCTTTACAGTTTGTGGTGTGGTGGGCGGTATCGCTCGGACCACTTAATGAACGAATGAATTTCCTCGGACCACTACATTCACATATTTTGTTACCGTGGACCATTATATCCGTGGACCACTGTAGCCGTGGACCACTGTGGCCGTGGACCACTGTAGCCGTGGACCACTACAGCCGTGGACCACTACAGCCGAGGACCACTGTAGCCGTGGACCACTGTAGCCGTGGACCACTGTAGCCGTGGACCGCTGTAGCCGTGGACCACTTTAACATATGTGTGTAGTTATGTATCTTTTGATACAAATAAACATTTCCCTAGACTTAAATTCAATAATTATTTCCGCTCAGTCGCCTGATTCGCTTTTTGTATATTTTTAGGCATACGCCTATAAATATAAATACTTGTTTATTTTGTTTTTTAAAATTGTTTATCAATGAAACTTGCCGCGGATCATCGATGGTCCGCGGACCAACGTTTTACCGACCGCTGCTATAGACCAGTGTCTGTCTGTGCAGTACTCACTACATAGCTATGTCTGTGGGGGATGCCCTATATATCACTGTCTGTCTGTGCTCTATACTATATACCACTGTCTGTCTGTGCTCTATATACCACAGTCTGTCTGTGCCCTATATACCACTGTCTGTCTGTGCCCTATATACCACTGTCTGTCTGTGCTCTATACTATATACCACTGTCTGTCTGTGCCCTATATACCACTGTCTGTCTGTGCTCTATATACCACTGTCTGTCTGTGCCCTATATACCACTGTCTGTCTGTGCTCTATACTGTATACCACTGTCTGTCTGTGCCCTATATACCACTGTCTGTCTGTGCCCTATATACCACTGTCTGTCTGTGCTCTATACTATATACCACTGTCTGTCTGTGCTCTATATACCACTGTCTGTCTGTGCAGCACTGTGTCCACAATCGCCATGTCAGAAGACAGTGCTCGTTAAGATAACTCATCAGCGAACTGGTGTCTTTTGTTAAAACCATGCAAAAATTGTCGTAAAGCAGCAAAACACAACGATCCCGGAGACCATGAATGATATCTGTGACCGTCATTTCAAACAGACGATCAGTCACACAGTTGACATGAAATAGCCAACGTCCATCTCACTCGTTGTTTTAAAAAAAAAACAACCTCAGGTCTGGATGACTTCCTGGAGGGAGAGGACCGTCAGTCTGAATCAGGGGCGTAGCTCGCTGCCTTGTCGTTGGCGGACAGGTGCGCCATTGTCGCTGACGGGTGGCTCTGTAAGTGATCCCTCATTCTCCTCCCCCCCCACTACACACCCACGCACTCACGCACACCCACACACCGGGAGCTCTCCGTGTCGCCGTCCCTGGAGAGGTGACGCCGTTAGACGCTGTGGTCATTTGATCGCGGTCTTGTTATTGTGCCTTGAAAAAAGTACGGGGGGGGGGAGGGAGGGGGGATAAACCTTTTGAGAACAATCTATCCATCCATCCATCCATTCATCTATCTATCCATTCATCTATCTATCCATCCATCCATCCATTCATCTATCTATCCATCCATCCATCCATTCATCTATCTATCCATCCATCCATCCATTCATCTATCTATCCATCCATCCATCCATTCATCTATCTATCCATCCATCCATCCATTCATCTATCTATCCATCCATCCATCCATTCATCTATCTATCCATCCATCTATCCATTCATCTATCTATCCATCCATCCATCCATTCATCTATCTATCCATCCATCCATCCATTCATCTATCTATCCATCCATCTATCCATTCATCTATCTATCCATCCATCCATCCATTCATCTATCTATCCATCCATCCATCCATTCATCTATCTATCCATCCGTCCATCCATTCATCTATCTATCCATCCGTCCATCCATTCATCTATCTATCCATCCATCCATCCATCCATTCATCTATCTATCCATCCATCCATCCATTCATCTATCTATCCATCCATCCATCCATTCATCTATCTATCCATCCATCCATCCATTCATCTATCTATCCATCCATCCATCCATTCATCTATCTATCCATCCATCCATCCATTCATCTATCTATCCATCCATCCATCCATTCATCTATCTATCCATCCATCCATCCATTCATCTATCTATCCATCCATCCATCCATCCATTCATCTATCTATCCATCCATCCATCCATCCATTCATCTATCTATCCATCCATTCATCCATCCATCCATTCATCTATCTATCTATTCATCCATCCATCCATCCATCCATCCATCCATCCATCCATTCATCTATCCATCCATCCATCCATCCATCCATCCATCCATCCATCCATCTATCTATCTATCTATCTATCTATCTATCTATCTATCTATCTATCTATCTATCTATCTATCTATCTATCTATCTATCTATCTATCAATATGTTTATCTGTCTGTCAATCTATCTATCTATCTATCTATCTATCTTTTTGCCTATAATTATATTTCTATATCTATCTATTTATCTATTTATTCATTCATCCTTCCATCCACCAGTACCCAATCCTTCCATCCACCCTTCCATCTGTTTACCTACATACCTAACTTTTTGTCAATCCATCTATTCATTCATCCATCTATCTATTTTTATCTATTAATTTATCTGTAATTATATTTATATATCCAATATCTGTTTGTCTGTCTAGCTGTCTTATTGTATCCATCTATACATTAATTATCTACATATCCATGCATCCATACATCAAGTCTTTTTAATAATCTAAGCAATCATCCATTTTTTTTTTCGATAATCTCTATTTGTCTATGTACCTAAGTAAGTCTATCTGTTTGTCTGAATATTTGTCCGTCCAACAACACACTGTACCCACCCAACAAAACAGTTTATCTATCGAAGCAGCACACTGTACCCATCCAAACAGCACACTGTACCCATCAAACAACACACTGTACCCATCAAACAACACACTGTACCCACCCATACAAAACACTACCCATCAAACAACACACTGTATCCATCCATAGAACCATAATTTCACTCAATGTTTCTATCTAACCATCTCGATATCATTGGATCAATATTTATTGCCTTTTATTTCTATATTGGCTTCATCCGTTACGACGACTTGTATAAACATCGCCCTCTTTTTTCTTATTCACACTCGGAGTTGAACAAAAGCAGAGAGATAACAGTTTGATTGTAACAAGCACTGTAACCCTCCACACACACAAACACTTCAACTATTGCCATAAATATCTGCAGCTATCTGTGCAGTTTTCTTGTCAAATTATTCTCTTCCCTGAGATAGAATCTCATAATGGACAAAACATCCACAGCAATTAGTCTCATGAAAATCAAGATATTAAAGTTATGAAGTTAATTTTTTTTTGTATACGTCTTTCGTTTCGATTGTTGATGTTGTAATGCTGATGAACCAAAAAATAATATTAAAGACATGTTGGGCATATTTTGTTCCGTTGTTTTTTTTTTTATTTATTTGTAATTTTATATTCAAAGTCTGAAAATACTCATCCTTCAAAAATTAAAGAAAACAAACCATTTGTCATGCAGATATAGTATATTAGTAAGTAAAGTTCCCTTAGCCCTAACGGGCCATCGGGGCAGATGAAGTGTAGAATTCATCTTTTTCTATAAGCTCGGCATATGTAGGGATTGTGGAGTTAGTACAATACCCAGCCGCCTTTACTTCCCCCAACTTTAGGTCAGGTACCCATTTAAAGTTGGGTGAACTTGTGTGACGACTTTGCACCAAATAACTCCAGGAAAAATTCCATGGTTCTCACCGAGGATCCAACCCAGGACTCAGGTCGACAGTCGAGCATCTACACCACTCGGCCATCCGTCCCACAGTATATTAGTACACAGATAAAATTAGTTAACACACACACACACAAACAAACACACACAAACATTATATATAATTCTATCAAATTTAAATCTGATTGTCTGTAATAGTAATCGGTTGTAATAATTCTTTATTTGACAAGTAACCAAAAAAATCAATTTGTTTTAAAGATCGACCGGAAACTTGGAACATTACAAATTTGAGTCTTTCCTCCTTAAAACAGCTTTTATTTTTAGTTCAACTTAAAATAATTTTAAAAAGAAAATATTGTCTATTTTTTTTTTAAAAAGTCGATCATTTCGTTGGAAGTCACAAATACAGACTAATCGTCTTCTCTCAAATGTTTTGAGGAAAAAAAATATGGGGAAACGATGGAGGAATATGGTGTTTTTTTTTTAAAATAACAGGGGAGACAAGCAAAACGCGATGAGAGCGGCCATTGTTGTCCTCCGTAGATTTGACCAGATAACTTCCCCTGGCTGAGAGAAGAAGTCTTTTGTTAGAGGAGGTGATCATCCATTAGTCTACCAGCACAGCCAGCCAATCAGATGGCGTGACGCATCGGTGAGTTCGGGTATTTCCGTAGACAAACAAAAAAGAGGGTAAATTTTAAAATAGGAAAAGGGGGGAGATGTTGGTGGTAGGTGGCATAAATCGTCCACGGTCGAGAGAATCAAAGACAGCGGTCGTACTCACCGACCCACATCAGCATGTTTGAATTTTGTTTATTTCATTTTTTTTAAAAATAATTCAACTATTCAATTTTCTGTTAATTCTTTGCTTTTATTGTTGGGGTTAAAAAAAATAGGAAACACATCTCAAGTTTTAATTGGCGTGTGACGTACTAAAAATATAAATTAGCAACTTTCTGTAAAAGAAACAAAAATGTTATAATTAAGTTTATGCAAATGAGCCTGGACCATGGTAATGTCTGGATCTATTTCTGTAAAGTAAAATAAAACTAATCCCACGGGGGATGGATCATAGGGGATCTCTAGTCAGGAAAGAAAACCATTACTTGCGAGGGTGGTGGTACTGTGGTCAGTGAGGACAATCCCAGACCGCAGTATTCACAGCTGGCGGTGGTGATGGATGTGGTCGGCACACAACACCCTTCCACCCCGTCCCACTCAAGCACACCTGCGCAGCCTGCCATTTCGGGCTGAGGGTACAGACACACAACACCCTCCCCTCTGTCCGAGTGGCAGGAAAAACCCCTTTCCTTGCCATTCTGGTCGATCGGCAGCACACACACCCTACTCGTCTGGCCAGTTTGGGTAAGGATTAAAACCCATCTTTCTGCCATCCCTGCAGATGATAGCGGGCGCACTCACCCCGCCGCTCTGTAGGCATGGCAGACGTGCATCAGCGCCGCCAACAATGCTGGTGTGGTAGGCACACTACACCCTACCATGCTGGCAATGGCGGCGTTAAAAAAAAAGAGCGATTGTAATCTCGGACTCGGGGGGAGGTTTATAGAATCTTAGGCCTAATGTGAAAGACGGGCGTATCATCCAGCATTTGTTGTCAGTAGTATCAGTTAGCAATTTGTTATCATGTGACATGCTTATATGAAACACGCCAAACACACACACACACACATAGAGGGCAGTGAGTCCCCTTAATGGAACACGGTTAACATCCTTTAATACCTCGTTCTGTGTTGCTCTTAAACTTCATCATATCTTGAAATTATTTATTTATTTTTTTGGGGGTGGAGGGGGAGGGGTGTCGATAATACAACATGTATTAAAGGAACTCAGTCCACTCTCCCCCCCCCTTTTTTTTCCATTAACCGCACCCTTCTCTCTAGCAGCACGACGCACACACAGACACACACACAAACACACACACACACACACACACACACGAAGATTGTTTCAAATTTAAAGATGATGTAATATAAATTCCATGGCTGACCAGGGGTTATGCTTTGGGTTGGTGTGGTGAAGTTAACCTGGCGGGAGGACGTGACGCACGTCCCGGGTTCGAATGTCATCGACATCTGCCGAGGAGCGTCATTTCGGTTACGGCTTGAAATGGAGAGGGAGCGGGGGAGGGGGGGTAGCTTTTTATAACATGCGCAGATTGCAAGTCTATAATGGGGGGGGGGGGGTCTTCACATGTTTAGGGTCCATGATGGGGGTCTGGAACTTTTGGAGGAGGATTACCCCCTCCTTGCAAATGAGGCCCCTGTATCTGTCACCTCCACAATGTGAGAGTGTTCAACACATGTCACGTCAGGGGGGCCCCTTTCGACATACGCCTCCGTTGGGTGCAGTAGTTAATACGAAGTATATTAAGAATGCTACGGGACCCCCATAGATATATAAGACTAGATCGCTTATGCTTATTTAATAGAGACCGGAAAAGTGTTGTATTCGAGACCCCTACTTTAAAAAGAGAAGAGTACAATTCTGTACAGTTCTTTATTTTTTACCGGAAAAGATTTCCTTCCTTTTAATTAAAAAAAAAATCCCCATTCATGCTAGAGGTTGGCGCTTTTAAAATCTACTGATGTGTCTGAAAAAATTATATTTGACGGTTAGTAATAATATAATCAAACAACCGGGTACACAACACGAAGGCATTTTATTCAAAGTTAATTGAAAAAAAAAGTTTTTGAAAATTTGTCAAGGAAAACAATGCAAAATGTCTTCTGCTATTTATTTCGTCTACTTAAGGTTTCTATGCGTACTACGTCATCAGATTATACAGAATTGTACTCTTCTCTTTTTAAAGTTATGGTCCGCACAATATATGTCTATGCATAGCCCATAAGCGATCTAGTCTTATATATCTATGGGGACCCCCAAAGTCTAGGGGGCGCCCATGGGCTACCGCCACTTATTATTTCGCCGGGTGTCTATCTGACCGCACCCACCACCGACTGCTAATTCACTTTATTGCAGATTACTGTAATGGACGGTGTATCCTGATATTATCCATTTGCACACACCCCTCCCTGTTGACGTGTTACATTCACGTAACTTTTTTACTATTCTGACCAAAAGAGCTTTTCTGTAGACCTACAACTTTTAAGTCGTAATGTCATTTTAGGGGATGGCAAAATATAGGGGACGGCCCGACTCACATGCTAAGAGCACAGGGCAGAGGCGTAGCGACGGGTGGGCCAAGGGGGCATCATGCCCCGGTCGCTACTCACAAAGGAGCGCCAAATGGTATATTTTACATATAATATTACATGGTTATCGAATGGGGGTGGGTGGCGCTAAAAAGGTATCTAAAGGTATTATGCCCCGGGCGCGAGTTAAGCTCGCTAGGGCACTGACACAGGGTTCATTCCCTGGTAAAGGCAAAAATGTTCTCCGCTGACTTGGAGAAGAGATGGACGCCATCAAGTCTATAAGCCCACATAAAGGACGCATGAAAGCACAACAAATATACATGTCTGCTGATTGGTCCATTTCGTTCCCACCAAACGACCACCTCGGTTAATGATATTTAAATTTATTTATCTATTTTTAAATAAATAAAATAAAAGTCCCTAACAGGGTACCTTAAGAAACATTGCTGCATATTTTGCCTATCCATAAGAACGCCCCCTACCTGATTCTTCTAATATTTAACCCTGTATCATCATCATCATCATCGTTGTCATCATCATCACCATCATCATCGTCGTCATCATCATCACCATCATCATCGTCATCATTATCATCATCATCATCATTATCATTATCATCATCATCATCATTACCATCATCATCATTATCATCATCATCGTCATCATTATCATCATCATCATCATCATTATTATTATTATCATCATCATTATCATCATTATCATCATCATTATCATTATCATCATCATTATCATCATTATCATCATTATCATCATTATCATCATCATCATTATCATCATTATCATTATCATCATCATCATCATTACCATCATCATCATTATCATCATCATCTTCATCATCATCATCATTATCATCATCATTATCATCATCATTATCATCATTATCATCATCATCATTATCATTATCATCATCATTATCATCATCATCATCATCATCTTCATCATCATTATCATCATCATCATTATTATCATTATCATCATCATCATCATCATTATCATCATCATCATTATCATCATCATTATCATCATCATTATCATCATCATCACCATCATCATCATCATCACTGCCCGTCACTTCTATCGGACTATGGGCCACCAACTTAAGATCCCCAGCGATTTCTGTCCCGGGACGTCCTCTCCAGCTGCTTCGTGGGTCTTAGTGATGAAGAACCTTCTTCTCCCAGGACTGAAATATCTGTTTTATCATTATTTAGTGTTTCTGTAGCAAAGTTGCTGTTTTTTTTTAAAGGGTGGAATAGCTAGCCCCACCCCAACCCTCCTCTTTTGTTCAGCCGGGCTTGGGACCGTCCTTGGCGGAGTTAACCCTAACCCTTACCACAACAATTTAGTACCTTCACTTTGCTAGTAATCCATTCTAGATAATGTTTTAAATACATTTATTAAGTCTTCGAAATACGAACATTAGGAATACGTTAATAAATGCTAGGAAATGACGTCATAAGAATGTGTTCTCTACATACCGAACAAAGGTCAAAGGTTTATTAAAACAGGTCGATTTGTTGACGCCAAGGGAGAGTAAGCGGGAGTCTTTAAACCATGTCTCCCCCAGGTCACGGTAGTTTATTAAAACCAATATGATACCAAAAGCTCTTTAAAACTAATCAAATGTTCTCAAGCGTTGATGATTCCTATTACAGTCTCGGGGGTGGGGGGAGTTCCCCCTTTTGTGGTGCTCTTACACTAGCTCCCCTTCCACAAGTCTTCACCCCATAAACGCATCGGTATCAGGTTGGTCAGCAGAAAGACGAACAGGTATATCCAGTTTAATCAACCAGAAAGAAATGGGATGGGGGGGGGCGCGGGGGTGGACGAGATAGACCAGGGGCGGACACATGCTGGACAAGGTCCGACAGTGTCCTGTCATAACGTCAAGGTGATGAGCTGGATGAGCGCGGTCCAGTGGTCAGTCTAAACACTTTCGCAAATGGCCGAAGGCGTTGTCACCTGCGTTGCGGGGGGGGGGGCTGGGAGTGGGGGGGATGGAAAGGGGGGGGGGAGAGGCTAATATAAAAATACCACATTAGTGAAAGACATGATGTGTGCCTGTGTGCTGGGGGAGGGGAGGGGGAGGTAGGGCGGGGTCAACTGGGCGAGCATTTACGCATTGACACGGGGGACTTAATACAGATCCGCGACACACGAGCTCGTGTGGGGGTCAGCAGGGGCCGAAAGCGGACCTCCCATCTAATCTCTTCTGCTCACTTTTTTAAGTGTATGCTGACGTCATGTCCAATTTTCTGTCTGGGGCATCGGAGAACGCCCCCCTCCACCCGAAAGTTAAAATACTGACTGACCATTATAGCTTGACCCGTTGATTCCCTTTCTGCTTCTCTTTCTTTCTGATAAATCATGGATATTTAAAACCATTTTTTTCCCCTTGCAGACGACCCAATAATGATGGTCAAGTAGTGATGACGTAGGGTAAAGTCTGACACCTAGAGCCCCAAATTGCTGACCAATGAGACACGATCAATGGATAGGTTTTATATTTTTTTTAAATTTCTTTGAAACTGGCAGGTGGCTTATCTACCTTAAAGGCTGTTGAATCACTGACCTTTGTCCACGGGAAGTGGAAAAATATTTAAAATAGTTTCTAACAGACAACAGCAAGTATGGGTGGTGACCAGCTTCAGCAATGACTATGGATTTTATGCCGTAAACTTGACCTGTCATCGATCTGTCTCTATCAATCTATAATTGTATCTTTCTATATATCTATTTATCTATCCATCCATACATTTAGCTATCTATATTTCTACTGGGACGTCATTGAGCTCGAAAGTCAATCTCAGGGTCCCGGGTTCGAGATCAGGTAAGGAATTTGTAGTTTTTTTTCATGTCATGGTGAAAGTTTTCTCCATGTCTCCCGTGGTTCCTCCATGGCCATTGCACTATCGTTGTGTTGCACTATCGGTTGTGTTAGAGATGAAAGAAGATCACTACAGAAACAGTCCCAAAAGGATTTTTTTAGGCTCTAAGAGATACACGTCTTAGCCATACAGGAACTTTACAGATCGGTCTGTCTATAAGTTTTCTATCAATCTATCTATCCTTCTATCTATATTTATGTATGTCTATTTGATTTCCAAATGCAGCGCATCATTAATACACAGATCAACGGATCGTAACAAGCACACGTGTGGTTACAAGTGTGATTATTAAATCTGAGGTCTATTCACCCTTATATGGACTAGTTTCATCATAATGTGATTGCACAATGATTTGATTAATTGGTACTTGACAATGGAACTTATGTTGAAACAGCTGATGCTGAGTACCTTAAACTGGATCGCCGTGAAACTGTTGGGAGGTGGGGGATGGGGGGGGGCGACATCAGTAGCTGTTATCACCTGACACCGGTACCAATTTTAAAATGTTTCTTCTCTGAATCTCCAGAGGTCTAATTACTTCTGACTTCGACTCCCACATCCAAATACAACACCCCAGCCCAATCCCCCCCCCTCCATTACCACACTCACAAACATACACACACACACACACAATCGTCCCCGTACTTGGGCGTTATTACTCGAAATAATGGGGTGGTATTGGGGGAGCTATTGTAACCTGGAAATGAACAGATTATCCCCGGCATTCATTCTAATCATCTGTCCACTGCCGGTCAACCCAAAAATGGCCATAAGGTAGATGTTTACAGACCCTCCGGGAGGGTGTTTATTGGATCAACACCCCCCTCCCTCCCCTTTTACTCCACCACCCCCCTCCCCACCCCTATCTTTTCACACTCGTCGTGGTCACTGAGTGGTCAGTCTAAAAGGGGAGTGTCAACGTACGAAAATAAAAAAAAAGGGACAGGATAGAATGGCTTTACCCGTAATTCATATGTTGTCCAACAACCCCCTGGCCTGAATGTATGTATGTGAGAGCGTGTATTGTTTGATAACTGTGGTGGCACATCGCGTGACGGTAATGTCAGCTTATCACTGGATGTTATTTGGTTGTGACAGTAATAGACCTTGATGGCACGTTACCTGCTATTTGTGGACACACACACACACACACACACACACACACACACACACACACGGTAACTGACTCGACTCAACCTAGCGGCGGGGGTTTTTGGGGCGAACTGGATTTAAAAGTAATGGGTATTCGATCTTTAAGTCTAATAATAGTATCATGTACACACACACACACACATATATATATACACCACACAATCATACATACAAACACACAGACACACGTAAATTGATAAAGAAAAGTACAGACACACATTGATAGACGGAGTAGCAATACACATACACACGCACACAATCCAGTTTAAGATACACAACATCAGGTTCATGCAATATTTATGTATATATAAGTACTTATCACGTGAAATGGTGTTTCCATTCAACTTAACGCACACACATAAAAAACAAACGTATAAATATTAGGCTTACCAGGCGAACGGTTCTAAATACTAGGCTTACTAGGCCCTGGGTTTTTTGCCCCCCCCCGCGCCCCCTCTCTCGGCGGCACTGGTCAGATCTACCTTCCCTCCCCCCCCTCCCCGTTTTGGTCACTCGTCACAACTGTACCGAGAATGACAACAATGAAAATAAATAAAGTGTAAGTAAGCGTGGTATAAATATTGTCCTATATATTGCGGGTTGGGGGGATGCGGGAGAGGAGGACCACAGAATATAAATCATACAGAAGGCGCATTGCTATTTATAATAATAAAAAAAAGCTACTTCTTATGATTAAAATAAATTCCGCCATTTCTGTTTTTTTTTTCTTTTTTAATAGTGTAGTACCTAATTGTTGATACACGGTAGAATAGAAAACACAAATATGGCGGATTTCTGAGAAATCTAATTCAATTGACGATGCGCATTCTGTATAATCTTTATTCTTTGGGCCACAGCCTCGATTTTTTTTTTCTAATTTAAAAAAAAAAAAAATCTATAAAGAGCCGCACAATAGTCAACGTGCTGAAGATATAATGGTGACCAACAAAAGTAACTAAATAGACTTATTGGATCCCGCACAAAATGCAGCCATTTGTCACCTACGTAACATACAATTATCCGAGAAAATATTTCTTATTGCTAGAACAATTTTGTTTTTTCGTTTTCCCGCTTTCAATTCCTATCGTTCTTTTTCAAAATCTTCACCCACTTAACTCAAGTGGACGGCTCAGCCGACTACATCCCTTTAGCAATCCTATTAGTCACGTGGTTTCATTATGCAAATGTACGCAAATATAAGGGGGGTGGGATCAGTCAGCTAAACACGGTTGAGATGAAACTAAGAGGATACGAGTTCGGTATTATCCCGTGGTAGGGTAGGTTTAAGGATAACTAGGGGAAGGGGTGGGAGGGACGGAGGGGGGAGCAGAGTATTGATAGAACAAGGATATAAGCTGAGATGTAGTCTGTCAGAGGAGAGACGATGCCATTTAAGAGGAATTCCCAAGTGTAAGAGCGCAGGACCAGTTTAAGGAAATGCTTAAATTACTTTGTAATGTTGAGAAATAGCGTAAGGTGATGATGGTGCAGTTCTTGATGTTTTTTGTTGTTGTTGTTTTTGTTGAAGATGTGGTGGGTTATTGTTGAGGTAATTCGGGGTTTTCATCGAGGTGATGCTGGGTTTAATAGATGGTGTTACTGTAGAGATTATGATGGGCTGTTACAGGGGGTTATGTGGGAATGATAGGATCTATTGTTATAGTTGGGTTTTTTTAAATCATTATTTATGTTTGTTTACCTGTCGATCTGTTAGTTTGACTGACTGCTTGCATATCTGTTTATATGCCTGCATAACTGTCTGTCTGTCTATATGCCTGCCTAACTGTCTGTCTATCTGTCTATAAGCCTGTCTAAATTATGTCTGTCTATATATGCCTGCCTAACTTTCTGTCTGTCTATATGCATGCCTGTCTGTCTACATGCCTGCCTAACTGTCTGTGTGTCTGTCGATATGTCTGCCTACATGCCTGTATGTCTGTCTATATATGCCTGCCTAACTTTCTGTCTGTCTATATGCATGCCTGTTTGTCTACATGCCTGCCTAACTGTCTGTATGTCTGTCGATATGCCTGCCTAACTGTCTGTATGTCTGTCTACATGCCTGCCTAACTGCCTGTATCTCTGTCGATATGCCTGCCTAACTGTTTGTCTATCTGTCTATAAGCCTGTCTAAATTATGTCTGTCTATATATGCCTGCCTAACTTTCTGTCTGTCTATATGCATGCCTGTCTGTCTTACATGCCTGCCTAACTGTCTGTGTGTCTGTCGATATGTCTTCCTAGCTGTCTGTATGTCTGTCTATATATGCCTGCCTAACTTTCTGTCTGTCTATTTTTCATCCTCCTACTCCTTATTTCTTCTCCTCCTTTCTTTCCTCCCCCCCCCCCCCCCCCCCCCTCCCCCCCCCCCCCCCTCCCCCCCCCCCCCCCCCTCCCCTCTTTTTTTCTCTCCTCCTCTCCTTTTTTCATTCCTCCCTTTTTTTTCTTCCTCCTCTTTTTTTTTCTCCTCCTCCTTATCCCCCCCCCCCCCCCCCCCCCTCCCCCCCCCCCCCCCCCCTTTTCCCTCCTACTCCTTATTTTCATATCCTCCTACTCCTTATGTTCTATTCCTCCTACTGTTGTATGTTGTCTACATCCCACTCCTTTTCTGTCTTCCCCTACTCCTTATGTTGTCGATTCTCCTACTGTCTTTGTTGTCATTCCTCCTACTGTTTATGTTGTCTTCCTCCTACTCCTTATTCTGTCTATATCTCCTAACTGTCTGTATGTCTGTCTACATCCTCCTCTCCTGTTGTCTGTCGATATGCCTGCCTCTGCCTGTATGTCTGTCTACATGCCTGCCTAACTGCCTGTATGTCTGTCGATATGCCTGCCCTACTGCCTGTATGTCTATCTATGCCTGCCCTAACTGCCTGTATGTATGTCGATATGCCTGCTAACTGTCTGTATGTCTGTCTACATGCCTGCCTAACTGCCTGTATGTCTGTCGATATGCCTGCCTAACTGCCTGTATGTCTGTCTACATGCCTGCCTAACTGCCTGTATGTCTGTCTGTCTAACTGCCTGTATGTCTGTCTGTATGTATATATATGCCTGCCTAACTGTCTGTATGTCTGTCTACATGCCTGCCTAACTGCCTGTATGTCTGTCGATATGCCTGCCTAACTGCCTGTATGTCTGTCTATATGCCTGCCTAACTGCCTGTATGTCTGTCGATATGCCTGCCTAACTGCCTGTATGTCTGTCTATATGTCTGCCTAACTGCCTGTTTCTCTCTCGCCAATGACAAACAATAGAAGAAAAGTTTTAATTCATTTTTTTTTTCATTTTCTTTTCCAACTACACCAGTGGTTCCTATTCTGTGGGTTGAGGGATGCGACGTATTTCCATTCACCCTACACATTCTCAGTGTGAGCCACCCAGTCGTGTGTTGAGGGATGCGAAGTATTTCCATTCACCCTACACATTCTCAGTGTGAGCCACCCAGTCGTGTGTTGAGGGATGCGAAGTATTTCCATTCACCCTACACATTCTCAGTGTGAGCCACCCAGTCGTGTGTTGAGGGATGCGAAGTATTTCCATTCACCCTACACATTCTCAGTGTGAGCCACCCAGTCGTGTGTTGAGGGATGCGAAGTATTTCCATTCACCCTACACATTCTCAGTGTAAGCCACCCAGTCGTATAATAAAATTATAATAAAAAAAAAGAAAATGTTGACTACCAGTGGTCTAAAAGGTTTGCATCTGTCGTTAAGTCTTTTATAGTCTTCTTTTTTTTTTAAAGTATTTTCTTTGAACTCCTGAAAACAATTTCTAGAATGTAATTAAAAACAAGACAACAATTAAAGTTTCATTTAATTTGGCGGCAAAAAAAAAAACAAAAAAAAAACAAAGTTCAAAAAATACAATCGATAATAGATTAGAAAATTTACGGAAAGCAGAAAACCATCACTCATTTTTATAATTTAACTTTTCTGTTCAGAATTTATTTGTTTTAAATGCTGCCACCAAAATATTTCTTTAATTGCTTTTCCTAGGACAAAAAAAAAAAAACCAATAATCAGCATCGATGCCTGAACTGGACAAACTGAAAAAAAAGTAGCCCGGTGCATAAAATAATTTCAGAAATCAAACAGTTGAAACAAACTGTAATTGAGTTTTTAAGAAAAAAAAACGTATTCCTGAAGTTCCCATGGTCGAATCGCTTCATTGAACCGCCATGTTTTCCAGAAGGGATATTGGAGATCAAAGCCTTACCCAAACAGTCTCACCTCCATTATTCTGGGCCTGCTCTGACGACATCGGTTCATTAAACGCGTCGCTTGATTTTCTGAAACATCAGCAGACGACAGTATTTTTAAGTGAATTGTTAAAGGCGTGAAGCAGACGTCGAAATCGTTTTGGTCGAAAAGAAACTGTCGGAAATTAACCGGCGGAAGCGGCAAGTAAATAAATGGGCAATCACTGAGTAAGTGGGCAGAATTTTTTGTTCAATTCTTTCAATGTCATTGGAGTGAACCTGCTTGGTTTTAAAAAAACAGAATAACAAATTTAAATGGGTTAAATGTCTAAGTAATAGCGGGAAAACATCGTATTGTGTGTGTTTGCGTTATGGGTCTCTGTATTTTGATTTCGTGCAATGAAGAGCTCCAACTGAGGTGATTGCCGAGTCATTTGATGTCTGGTCTGAGAAAGGAATACAGCACAACGGCAGGAAGGGGGCGAAGGACGCTGATACACCTGATTAAGCTTTCAAGTTTCTTCCTTTTCATTGGAACTTTCAATCAACGGTTGAAGAAATCCAAAAACTTAACGACGTCAGAATGAAACTGACAAATGACAGACGTCAGTCATAGATTTCGAAACATGCATTTGAATTTTAAATTACGCCGCGAATCGGGAGAAATAAGAATACGTCTTTATAGAGGTGTGGATGGGGGGTCTTCAACTAATATTTTGAATTCTAGTATATCTTTTTGTTATATTTACACTATTTAAAAAACATACAATTTGTTAAATTTACTTCACCTGGTCCGCCTTTCACTGAAATGTTTAATCTTCAATACAAAATTTCACGTTATATATTTTTTTTTAATTCACAGAGGATGGCTGAAGACCATTTGGGTCCCAGGCGCTGAGGAACATATTATGTTCTTAAAATGAATTGAGACATCAAATAGTTTTAAAAGTTAGGCTATGCTGGTATAAAATCGGATTTTGTGGGGCACCTCACTATTGAAGCTACGGACCCCATCCCCCCCCCCCGTGCACCAGCCGTCGAATCCGTCTCAGCACAGGTAAACATTTTTTATACGCTATGCGTGAATTGTTGTCTTATTTCGCAATATGAAGAAAATAATAATATTCAAACCTGTAAATGTAAATATTTCAATAGCGGATTAAAAATAATAAGTTCTTATTTATATTTCCTTTAAAAATCATAAAAAAATCCCCCCCAAATACCCCCCCCCATCTCCGCTTTCAAATGTTTTGCAGGGTACAGCTAGTAAAGGAATATATTTTCTCAGATAGTGGTCAGTAAATGAGAAGAATGCACACAATTAAATTCATTTATAATTAAAACAAAACAACTGATGTATGAATCTGAGACAAAAACAAAGTGTTCAATTGGAAATTCGATCTCCCGTCCTGAAGACTATAAGCCTGACGTCTAATCCGATTGGGTGTCGATAATCGCTGATTGATTTTGATTGATTTTTTTATCAATCAGTGACACTTTAAAAAAAAATTGTTGAGATGTCGTCAACTGGAACGTATTATGGTTTCTATCGATGCAATTGTCTTATGACCGAATTACACAGCTTGATATAAGCGTCAGGGTGGAAGTTTTTGTTACGTTAAATAAGCAAGCTCAACAAGAGTAAAATAGAACCAGTGCAACTTTGAAACAGTGTGTCTTAGAAACAGTGCACATTAGAAACAGTGCACATTAGAAACAGTGTACCTTAGAAACAGTATACATTAGAAACAGTGCACCTTAGAAACGGTGCATCTTAGAAACAGTGTACCTTAGAACCAGTGTACATTAGAAACAGTGCACATTAGAAACAGTGCACATTAGTAAACGGTGCACCTTAGAAACAGTGCACCTTAGAAACAGAGCATCTTAGAAACCGTGTACATTAGAAACAGTGCACATTAGAAACAGTGCACCAACTAAAAAACAAAATTCTCTATAACAAAAAAAAGCCATTATTTGGCTGTAAGCATAGAAGTTCTAGAATGACTATGGGCAAAATGTCAATTTTTGGACCATATTTGTATTTAATACTTCAAAGAGCTTTTATGTAAGGTAGGAGGGTTAGGAGCTAGTACCTCCTTAAGAGAGACTCTGCTCAAGATACAGCGTGATACAGGGTCGACAATATAGAGAACTCATTTAACAAAGGGTTAATTTGGTGGTGAACTAGTGTGATGGAGAACTAATACAACTAATATTGATGTAGAAAAGAACTTATGTAGTGAAGATATAATGTAGTAAATATGATTGTAGAAGTGAACTAATGCAGTGGAGAGCTAGAGCAGCAAAGAAATGATATAGCCGAGAACTAATGTAGCTAAGAGCTAATGTAGTAGAAATTTTAATGTTGTGGAGTTCACAATGTTGTAGAGAGCTATTCTAGTAGAGAAAAAAATAGATATTAAAAAGCGGAATAGAGGAATAGAAAATTATGTTGAATCTAAGCTGTTGGAGTTTCGAACCCAAGCACTCTGTGTCACAAGGAGATAGGCCAATACTATTGTTTAATATTGGAGTAGCTGAAGGAGGTTGCATAGAATACATAGCAGATATCATCAGATGGTGTGTCCGTGTGATTATGAAATGAAGTCTCTTGACCCTTCAGCCTATGACCACTATTGGGGCAGCTTTTGCGGTGCCTTCATTACGTCCGCACTATGACCCAGGGTGCTACTGCCATGGAGGAACCACGGGTGATAAACGTTTGCTAAAGTCGCTTGGGCTTGAACCCGCGCCGAGCGTTCCTCTCAACTGAAACACCACATAGTAACCAGGGAGAGAGAGAGAGAGAATATAAGAGACAGACAAACAGACAGATAAAAACAACGAGACGTAGAGAGAGAAAGAAATACAGAGGGTTAAATGAAGGGAGGTCAAAGAAAGAAAGAAAAACTGTGAAGAAAGACAGAAGAGAGGTTGAGAGAGAGAGAGAGAGAGAGAAAGAGAGAGAGAGAGAGAGAGAGAGAGAGAGAGACCTTTTCACTGATCCATAAAGAAGACGCCAGTAAAACCTAAAGGTCACTGACACTGGGGAAGAAGTCACTATCTCATATTATCTCATCACGTGACCTATGTCGCCATGGGGACGACCCGAGACAAACGACATCAACGGAAGAAGTTTTTGAAAAAAAAAACAATACATCGCGCTCACGAGGGGGAGATGTAGTCGTTAGATAGCGCTCCTCTTTACCGGAGTACTCATTTTCATTATCAACTGATATCTTCAGACTTGTAAAAAATAATAAAAGCTGATTTGATTCGCTCCTATCTTATACGATTCTCCAGCGCTGTCTCTCCCCCTCCCCCCACCTCTCCCGGGCCCCACTTCACTTCCCTTTATGTGTGTACTGTGATTTGTTCTTTCGTGCCTACGATCAATTACGATTTGGCTCTCGGAGCGCCATTCGCAAGATCTCGATTGTAATATGCTGTACTCTCGATGCACGACCTTTGCCCGGTCACGACTGTCGTTGCGCGACTTTTTCCTCAGAGAGTATGATTGACGTCACACTTGTGTCTGAGGGTCTAATTGCCGCAAAAAAAAAAAAATTACAATATTCACTTTGCGGCTTTCCTGCTTCCGGCGAAATTCGTCTCTATTTTGTTTCCCCGAGTGTGAGCACACCCGAAAAAAAAATAAAAGAGGAGTACGCGTCCTTAGATACCACGCATGCGCTACAAAAGTTGCCTCTTTAACTTCCGCCAGCGGAAGCGGCTTCTCGAAAAAGTTAAGACCTCCATTTGGTGTCAAATGATTAGACCAATTACACTATCATTCCGTCCTGTTGGTTGCCCGTTTCACAATCATCATTTTTCAACTCTTAAAAAGGGCATGTGTTCATGTAAATAGATAGGGGGGATGTTTTGTGTGTGTGTTGGGGGGGGGGGAGATATTCTCGGAAACGGACAATTGTTGCTTTTGTTTTTTGTCCGATGTGATTTATTTGTGGATATCACCGTTTGATTAGCCAGACGGAACGTCTAGACTTTCATTTGATTGGTGCGCGAGTGCATTGACGTGTATGCTGGAGTATGATTGATGTCCGGAGGTGTTTCGTGAGTTCAGATAATAAACAAAACAACATTTTATTAATCAACAATTTTATAATTTACGTCTTTAACTTAAAAAAAAAAAATCCCATTTTTTTTCCAAAATTAGCGGGTAATTGTTTAAAAACTATTTTAGAGTAGCGATTATTAAACAATTTTGTCATAGTAGCATTGAGTTATATTATGGTTTTATTAAATAATTAAAATTTCAGTATTTGTTTATAGTCACTTAAAACAAAGATACACACAGCTAGATACACGGCTAGATACACGGCTAGAAACTTGGCCGATTTTTTAACCGATTTCGCCAAATTGGACGCCGCGCCTGGCAGGGCCCCGCAATTTTACATTTAGCACGTCACCATCAGTCATGGCTCTTGTCACAGGCTAGAAGAGGGGGCCTCGCAAGCTTCCGTTAAACTGGGCCCCGCAATTCGTAAGGCCGGCCCTGGCTAGAAAGATACAGTTGTCTCCGTATCGGGGAGAGGATGGGAGACACGGATACACGTGATAGAATAAGACAAGTAGATATGAGGGAAGAAAGATACGATGTGATATGATGGAAGAAAGATACGATGTGATATAATGGAAGAAAGATACGATGTGATATGAGGGAAGAAAGATACGATGTGATATGATGGAAGAAAGATACGATGTGATATGATGAAAGAAAGACATGATGCGATATGATGGAAGAAAGATACGTTGTGATATGAAAGAAAGACATGATGCGATATGATGGAAGAAAGATACGTTGTGATATGATGGAAGAAAGATACAGGCGTATACAAAGAGAAAGAAAAAGACGATGTAGAATGGAGAAAAGAAAGACTTGGGTAGATTCAACTGGAAGAAATTAATCAAAGGATGGAGGCGGTGACTGAGCCGGTATAAACAGGATAGAGAGAAAGATGGGAAAATAGAAGAGAAGTAGGCTTGGGTAGGGTAGGGTAGTGGTAAGGTAGGGTAGGATAGGGTAGGGTAGGGTAGGGTAGGGTAGGTCTAGAGATGTTGAGAGAAACTCAGAACATAAAGAATGTGTAAAGCTATATGTGGGTGCACCCTGCACATGTCACAAACGGCAGATCTCCGCCACTGTCATTGTAAAGAGTACTGAGCAGTGTGTCAAGGTAAGTTACGCCAATCCTCTAGCTCCACTGGAAGGAGGGGGTGTGTTCAGGTGGTGAACGGAGTGAGTACCGTGAGCTGCACGCTGGATACTCACCAGTACACACCAGCAGGCAGGCAGGCAAACAGGCAGGAGGCGAGAGGGGGAGGGCGCGGGGTGGTGAAGGGGGTGCAGTCGCGTGCTAATAACTTAGCATCTACGATTCCCAGTCAGCTGTGGTCACCTGATTCTAGTCACGTGACCTTAGTTTGTTTTTGTTGTTTTTCGGCCAATCTCCAGGACCAACCAACCAACCACCGCTTCACTTATGACAGAGTCCGCTTTCAAGTGTGTCATTTGACAGTGGCAGTACACGACCTACTATTTCCACCCCTTGCCCCCCCCCCTCCATATCCCTTCACAAACAAAAGCACCGAGTACGGATCAGTTGTGGCGTCACTAACATTTGGTGTAGGGGGGGAATCCACACCCCGTCCCACTACTAGGCCATCAGAAGGTTCATACCACCGGGGGTAAAGAATATAATGTGAAAGGGTTTGAAATTTGAAACGTTTCTCCAATAGTTCTTTGAAAGTTCGCGAGAGCGAAACCGGTTTTTTTTTTCTTTTTGTAATTCAATTTTAATATTACCAATACCGTTAATGAACGATGCATTGTTTCCGCAATGAACGTTAAAATGTTTAACAAAGAACTGACAATTAAAAGCAACCAAAATACTCCAATTCTAAAAGAAACCAAACTTTAAAAAATAAAAAAAATAGATAGACGGATTGTTGATTTGTACATCATGAAAACATTCGGTCGTTTATTAATTAATAAATATTATCATTAGCTGGAGTTTATGACATTTAACAGATGGTATAATGTATCTAGACTGTTTTATAATGGATCTAGAAGGTTGTATAATGGATCTAGAATGTTGTATAATGGATCTAGAAGGTTGTAAAATGGATCCAGAAGGTTGTAAAATGGATCTAGAAGGTTGTATAATGGACCTAGAATGTTGTATAGTGGATCTAGAATGTTGTATAATGTATCTAGAAGGTTCTATAATGAATCTAGAAGGTTGTATATTGTATCGTTCTGTCCATTCAACACAGGAGTGCAAACTATTTGTTTCCTTCTGTCAGTAGTATTTTTTATTTTCAATATCTGATCATTCCGATGTCATGATGCCCATAGGTATAGGCCAGTGGTCGGCAAGTGCTGATCTAGACATGTCTTTGGTACTTAAGTGGACTCTAGCATTTAGGTTGTATTTAATCGACTTATTTAGTAACTACTTATTTAGTGTAATAAAAGTTTACTAAACAAGCAGATTTGGCTCCCACTATTTTTTTTTAATTGTTGTAATGTTCATATTTGGCTCTTTGGCTGATAAGTTTGCCGACCACTGGTATAGGTATACATGGTGAGACAGCCAGTGGAGCGCTTACTGATTTACCTAAGCAGTCAACTGTTGTTGTAATCATTTCTAAATGTAATACTTTTTTTTTCTTTTTTTTTTTCAACCGGGGGGGCGGCCCTAAGCCAATTGGGACCGAGGGCGCCACAATTAGGGGCTCAAAGCAAGAGCGGGTCATGCCCGTGTAAGATCTGGCATCAGTTGGTTGTTTTTTTTTTTTTTTGAAAGGGGTGGGGGCAGTGCCGCCGAGAGGGGCGGGGCAGGGGGTAAATGCCCAAGGGCCCGTCGAGTTTTAGGGTGAGTTTTAGGGGCCCGGACTGAGCTGGCCAATCAACTTTTGAAAATATTATTATTATCAGCACGGGAGGGGGGGCGTGACAGCCCTGCCCAGGGGCCCGAAATTTCTGTCGGTGGGCCTGAGTGGGGGAGGGGGGTAGTGTCTACAAACTACAAATTACAACTAGGACTCTGGATACTGCTGCAACTACTAGAGTTATCTTGAACACGTCCAACACTTTCTAAGATCGATTGTGTTTTTTAATGTTGGTCTAATTATGTCATAACAGTTTTTTTTAATGTTGTCGTTTTGTTTGTTTGTTTGTTTGTTTCTTTGTTTGTTTGTTGTTATGCAATCGATTAATTGAACATGTACTTGATTTAAAAAAAAAAAAAAAGAAAGAGAGAAAGACATATATATGTTTTATAGTATCCACTCAGTAACAGTTAGCTTTGGTCGAACCACTAAAAGACTAACCACCCCCTCCCCCTCTTCAACTGCCGTCATCCCTCGGGGCAGGATGAATATATTACGGACACGCGTCCGTTATGTAAGCCACTCAACAACTGACTTCCCCCCCCCCCCACCATGAGCTAACCTATTGTCTAAAGAAAATCAGAAAAAAAAAAATAAAATATATAGCTTCAAGAGAGGGGTGGGCCCGGTTTGGGGGGGGGGGAGGGATCCATCCAGCAGCTGATAGCTCTTATAGTCGCGTGCCTCTAGAACGTAGGGGGTGGGGGGTGGGGTGGGAGCTTGGAAGCTAATTTGAAACCCCCGTGCCGACACTGAGCCGCTCCGCGCACGCGCCGAGCCCCCCTCGGGTTTGACTGCCGATGGTACATCCGGCACTACTAGACCAGGAGCAGACGATCTGTTAGTGATGTTCCTTCCACCTGTAGTTCATCTCAGCTTCATGTCAGCTTTTGAACACATGACAAAAAAACAAAAAACCTCACTCAACAAGCAAGACAGGAAAAGAGCACTGGATAGTCTTTGAGATGAAAGTTGACCAAACGTATTAGGTAGTCTAAAGTATGACTTAACTGCCTCCCCCCCCCCACTCAATACACACACACACCACACACACACATAACACACATAATACCACGTCATTTTGCTGGTACACTAAAACGGAACACGTATTACGTCATAGAATCAGCAGTTCATCTTATTTCATTATTATTGGTTAGGTCAGTGGTTGGCAAACTTGTCAGCCAAAGAGCCAAATATGAACATTACAACAATTAAAAAACAAAAATTGGGAGCCCAATCTGCTTGTTTAGTAAACTTGTATTACACTAAATAAGTAGTACACTAAATAAGTTGTATACTAAATAAAACTAAATGCCAGAGCCGCACTTAAGGAGCCAAAGAGCCACATGCGGCACTTTGCCGACCACTGGGTTAAGGAATACGTCTTGACGTCTTGTTCACCATTTCTTCATTTTTCATTCATCCGTAACACTTCTAAACATTTTAAAATATCAGCCGCCAGTACGGATTCACTGATTAAAATTTAGATGATTTTTAACAGCACAGACTCCAAGTTCATGTTTCCATGTCAAATCTGAGTGATTTACCAAACAAATGCTTGTTGAGCTGTAACTCCACTATTTGAAAACAACAATCATTAGAACGAAAAGGTCACCGCTATAAAAACAAGCAATTAAGCCTGTTCCATTCTGGACACAGGACGTGTTAGCGCATTTTCATGTTGTAAATATTTGTAAATTTTGGAAATGTTTATAAATTCAATTGTGTAATGCATATATCTGAAAAAAGATAATAAAAGGACAAGTAAGTTATGTTGAATAACTGTTACAAAAATAAATAATGATTACGCCCCTTTGATTAGCTTTTATTATTTATATTTAAAATATAAGCAAAACGGTACATAAAAAATTCAAATTCTTTTATTTTGGCCCTGAGAGGCCAAATCGCGAAATGGACTTTTGATGTACACTTGGAAGGCCAAGACCTACACAATGATATATACATCATGGGTCTAGGACTTATGGTTGCTGAGATATAGGGCGGTCCGTTATTAATATAGCTTTTATAGTAAAAAACGGTACTTTATAAGGCCCCTTTTACGGCCCTGAGAGGTCAGATCGCGAAATGGAAAAAAGCCATTTCTTGGCAGGCCAAGACCTACAAAATGATATATACATCATGGGTCTAGGACTTATGGTTGTTGAGATCTAGGGTGATGACAGACAGACAGACAGACAGACAGAAAGACAGACAGACAGACAAAACGGGGACAACAGAGCATTTTTTTTCGAAAAGGCTCTAAAAATATCAAAGCTATCATAATGCCTCAAGGTAGTAACGTAGGCCCACCGATAGGAATTTCGGGTCCCTGGGCAGGGCTGTCACGCGGCCCATCCCGTGCTGATAATAATATTTTCAAAAGTTGATTGGCCAGCTCAGTCCGGGCCCCTAAAATTCGCCCTAAACTCGCCGGGCCCCTGGGTATATGCCCACCCCCCTCAGCGGCATTGTAGTAACGTAGGTACTTTTAATTAAGACAATCAAACATTTTTAAAAGAAATCTTAATTGTCTTAATTACAAAGAATGTTATAAAAAAAAAGTAAAGTTCCCTTAGCCCCTAAAGGACCATCGGGGCAGATGAAGTATAGAATTCATCTGTTTCCATAACCTCGGCATATGAAGGGATTGTGTGGTTAGCACAACGCCCAGCCGTCTTTACTTCCCCAAACTTAAGCCAGGTACCCATTTAAAGCTGGGTGGGCTTGTGTGACGACTTTGAAACAAATTTCACCTGGAAAAAATTTCAATGGTTCACACAGAGGATCGAACCATTGGACACTCAGGTCGACAGTCGAGTATCTACACCACAATCGATTGAATCGGCCATCCGTCCCACTAAAGAGTTGGTTATATTGGTTTTCTCTCATTTGATATCGTTTCCATGGTAATCAGACTAGCGGTATGGGGCTTTCATCGAGAGTTTCTTGTGCAGTGTAAATGCCACGCCCACTTGGAATAACCACAAGTCTTAATGATGAGTAGAAAAAAAAAGGGAACCCGGGGGTGGGGGTGGGGGGTGGGGAGAGGTCTTGTTTTTTTTTTTTAAATTAAACTTTGCCAATATATATTTTTTTTTTGGAAGAAAGAAAATAAAATATAAAAATAAACTTTGCTTCGTTGTCGCCCAATGTCTGAATTTTCAAGTCGACTGTTAGACAACCGTTGTTTTATATCTTTTTTTTTTTTTTAAAAAAAACTTGGCAACACACAACCCACTGACGGACATAAACTTTTTACATCAGAAATATTCTTTCTCTCTATGCAACTCTTCAGCACCATCCCACACGTCTTCATACTTCATGGTAGCTTAACACCCCCCCGCCCCCGGTCTCTCACTGCCTGCCAAACACACTCAATGATCCCCCACTTGTCCCCCCTCATCCCTCCCCACCCCGCTTAATTCCGCTCTATTCTCCCTCAAGCCTTTGCGCCCACTGACTCGACACCCCTTCCTCGTAATCTATAAGGGGGGTAAGGGAGGGGGGGGGAGATTTCCAATGCTTGTGATGGGTGGGGGGTGGTGGGGGTGGGGAGGGGTAGGTTAACAGATGACCGACGGCACTGATTCCTTTATACGTCAATGACCAGAGGCTCTTGTGCCGGCTGATTAGGCAAACAAACAAATCAACACGCTAATCAACAATCCGCTGACCACTAACGTCCTGCTGACCACTTGGACACCCAAGCTGGCTGAATGGTAGATGGGAGGAGACCCTGGGGTGGAGGCGGGGGGTTACATAATAAAAGAATATTGGGACGGACGGTGTTAGTATTTGACGGTGAATGGAAGTAATTTTATAAGTCATTCATTATTTTTTTTTAAAAAAAAAGCAAGTGAAGAGGTAGAAATCATTCTTTCCGGGTCAGATTTCAAGTTGTAAGAGCCTATTCGGTCAAGTCTGGTTCCAGATGAGTGAGCTCTCGGTTGCCATGGTGAAATTAATTACTTTTATTCTTAACAATATTCAATGCATCCGGGTGTTTTTTTAAAAATGAAACGGGGATGAAAGAAACGGTAAAATTAAAAACCTGTATCCTGGACAACGAAACAATTAAATGTGTAGTGTCCCACACAACTGTGACCCACCACGTCTTCTTTCAGCTCCCACGTCGGCTGTGTTGATGTAGGGAAGGGTTATAGACAACACCTTTAGAAACATGGGGGTGGGGGGGCGTGTTGTTAATCAATGACGTGTACGCACTACCGCGGAGCTTACACAATGATACAACAGTCAGTGCATACGGTGATAAAAGGATCATTTACATTAAACAGTATAGTTCAGTACAGTAAATACATGAACGGGACCGGGGGGGGGGGGGGTTACATTACAGTTAATGGAAAACACTCTTGTATACCTTCCCATGCTTAATTTTTTTTTTTTAAATAATGACTGCTTGTAATATTGTGGAGCTCTGATAGAAGCCCAAACGTATCCGTGTTTGCCACTTGTTCGAGCCACCCCCCCCCCCGCGCGCCAGCGGCTTTAGTCACCCTTGTCCTACGTGGTGCTTCCCTTCCTTTAGTCAGTGCAGGTCTCGGATGCGGATGCAGCGAGTGACCACAACGGGGAAAATGCCCCAGCAGTGGTGGTGGCTGAAGTGTCAAGTATTAAACATCTTAATCCTAAATGGCCTTGTCTTAATTTTTGCGAGTTTCATTGTGTTACCTATTACCCTCTCCCTTCCCCCCTCCCTCCAACCCACCTCACAAATTTACCAACGCACATTTCTCAATAAAGTGTGACGATACGTTGGAAATGGAATCAGAAATATCGGAATTTTTTTTATGTTTCAATACCGGCATCGGGACAATACATTTCAGTCTAATTTCAGATTCCGAAAACCATTTTATTTTTTTTTAAATAGAATCTTTGAGTTTTTTTTTTCAACATTTCTCGACCTTTCTATCAATTAATCGGAATCGTGTTTGGAAATCGTAAGTTTATCGGAATAGTATCGGAGTCGGTTAAATTACGTGTTATCGTCCAATCACCAGGACAAATTACTAATACCTAAAGCTACGCGATAAATTAATAAACAAACCTCATAATTAAGACGTTTACAGAACAAACTGAAATTTAAAAAAATCATAAACAGACAATTTAAACATTACAGAAAATAGCGCAAATCGAACTTTTCAATGTGTAAGCTGGGGAATGGAAGTGGTGGTAAGAACCTATGTTGTTGTTTATTTTGGTTACCACGTTACGCTGAAAAGTGTCCACCAGTTTCAGCAGTCAAAAAAACAAATGTTTAGCATCTAATCTGTTCTGCGAGAACTCATAAAATGATTTTCAGAAGCCAGGGCTTGTGTATTAAAGCGATATGTTTCTACTCCATTAGCAGGTTGCCTGGAGGTAATGAGGAAGTTTGTTGTCCGGTGGTGGGCCTAGCGTCTGGTCAGTAGAGGATTTGTGTGTGTGTGTGTGTTAGTTTACTTGTTGTTCAATCAACCTTGACCGCAGCTAATTAAGAGTGCTGGGCTTACCAGTGGTCACCTCTAAATATGTCGATTCGTTTCACAAAAAACCGTTTGTCCGTGTGACCCAATTATTTGTACAGCCCACTCCAAATGCATGAAATCAACACCTACACAATGCAGGCTTTGCCCAGCTGTTTACACATTTAACAACTCTTATTTTCCTCCACCCTCATCTAGCATTATATTTCAATGAAAGGTTAGTATTGAGGTGAGAGAGAGAGACAGAGAGAACAAGCCGTATTACTGACCAGCCTATCCAGCTGAGCGTTCCTACATCGGCCAGAGAGAGAGAGAGGGGGGGGGGAGAGGGAGGGAGGGAGAGCTGTTATTTGTACAGAGGTTATTGTGCCCTCACAAAACCCAGAGAGCCCCCACAATCTGACACGGCCCTAATAGTGTTACTCTATTAAAGCTCGGTGGAGTTAAGGACTCGATATTGTAAATTCCCTCCCTTTGTTCCCAATAACGCTGTACGGTAAACCGTGTTGGTCATTCATTTCACTTATAAGCTGAGATTTTACATCTAAAGACACCAAAAGCAAAGGACATTTAATGGAGTTGCCAGTTAGGATTGTTGTCTTTTGTGGACATTGAATCAGCTATGGGTGCACATGTTGAAATGCGTAACAGCGTGATTCAAGTCAATCTCTCTAATTCATTGACAGCTTTGTGGACGCAAAATAAAAAAAAGATTTTGTGGGAAATGCGTGAAACGTGGAGAGATTGTGATAAAAACAACACTAATGACATAGGGACACTAAGTTATCAACCGGGTCAGTTATTAAAAAACAATGCCACTATGTTATCAAACGGGTCAGTTATTAAAAACAACGCCATGATGTTATCAACCGGGTCAGTTATTAAAAAACAATGCCACTAAGTTATCAAACGGGTCAGTTATTAAAAACAATGCCACTTAGTTATCAAACGGGTCAGTTATTAAAAAACAATGCCACTAAGTTATCAAACGGGTCAGTTATTAAAAACAATGCCACTTAGTTATCAAACGGGTCAGTTATTAAAAACAATGCCACTAAGTTATCAAACGGGTCAGTTATTAAAAACAATGCCACTTAGTTATCAAACGGGTCAGTTATTAAAAACAATGCCAAGATTCAGGAGCTGTACATTTTACAGCTGCGCTCCGTACATTGTAATGTTCTGCAAGTAAAAAACACGACAACTACGATTCCGTTAACGTGTTAACTTATAAACGTAGACCTCTACACAAGTAATATAGACCCCTAACAAGAAATCACATGTATCGGTTCTATAATGTTCCTTTAGCCCTTAATTGAGGGGCAGATGAAGTGTAGAATTCATCTGTTTCTGTATTCACGAGATGTGTAAGAAGTTTTAAGAGTCTCTAGACTGTGCACATAAGTTTCATTTTGTAGGCCCAAAGACCTTTTTATGTTGCGTTCATTACAATTAATTTCATCACAAGCGACGCACTGCCAATATCTATAGATATCATTGTCTTGTATCACTGTTGTTGTGTGTATGTACACTGTTATACTGGTGTTGTGTGTAATGTACACTGTTATACTGGTGTTGTGTGTAATGTACAATGTTATATTGGTGTTATATTAGGGGGCGGGGGAAATCCATTAGACGACAATAGGGAACTGACCAGAGCTATGTAAAGTAGACAACTGTAGGTGGGTTCTTTTTGCTACCCGTGTACCACAATGGTCAGAACTGAATAAATGACTTTATTCTAGAAAGCCCGGTCGGATGACGAAGTACTAGAGTTGTCTTCCGTAACCAACGGTTCTATATGTCCTTGCAACATGTTGACATTTGGTAGTCTTTCAATTGCATTTGTTCCCTATCAAAGTGCGGGTTGTCTTTCAATTACATTTGTTCCCTATCAAAGTGTGGGTTGTCTTTCAATTGCATATGTTCCTATCAAAGTGCGGGTTGTCTTTCAATTGCATATGTTCCCTATCAAAGTGCGGGTTGTCTTTCAATTGCATATGTTCCCTATCAAAGTGCGGGTTGTCTTTCAATTGCATTTGTTCCCTATCAAAGTGCGGGTTGTCTTTCAATTGCATATGTTCCCTATCAAAGTGCGGGTTGTCTTTCAATTGCATATGTTCCCTATCAAAGAGCGCGTTGTCTTTCAATTGCATATGTTTCCTATCAAAGTGCGGGTTGTCTTTCAATTGCATATGTTCCCTATCAAAGTGCGGGTTGTCTTTCAATTGCATATGTTCCCTATCAAAGTGCGGGTTGTCTTTCAATTGCATATGTTCCCTATCAAAGTGCGGGTTGTCTTTCAATTGCATATATTCCCTATCAAAGTGCGGGTTGTCTTTCAATCGCATTTGTTCTCTATCAAAGTGCGGGTTGTCTTTCAATTGCATATGTTCCCTATCAAAGTGCGGGTTGTCTTTCAATCGCATTTGTTCTCTATCAAAGTGCGGGTTGTCTTTCAATTGCATTTGTTCCCTATCAAAGTGCGGGTTGTCTTTCAATTGCATTTGTTCCCTATCAAAGTGCGGGTTGTCTTTCAATTGCATTTGTTCCCTATCAAAAGTGCGGGTTGCGGGTTCAGGGAAGGTGAACAGGATTTCATCAAAGTGCCCAAAAAATTAACATAACTTCAAATTAATTTGTTCGTGCTTGCACGTATTTTATGTTTTATGCCTATCATTATAATTATCCTTTCTAATATAGTTTAATTTTTGTTGATGTTTTGAAATATTTGGCATGCCATGAAATTGTTTTTTTTTTTTTTTGCATTCCAAGTATGGTACGCGTGCCGTAAGCTAGTAATTTCAAAACAGGGTTGATTTTCAAAATTAGAACAGGGCCGTATTTCAAAATTAGAACAAGGGTTAAATATGTTCATTCAGGGATGGGAGTTCTATTAGCATTTAATCACAATGGCAAAAAAATCGAATCCAATTGAAAGAAACTTTTTTTGCGGACCTCCAGTTCGTTGTGTTTGTTTGACGGGCCGATACAACGTTTTTTTTTTTCTGTTAATAGATTATAATTTATTTTTGGCGTGCCATAATTTTTTCCCGGTGCCAAATTTGGGCCGCGTGTTGCTCATTTACCCATCCATAATCTGTTTTTTTTTTTTAATAATTAAATTCATTGTATCTATTTAAACATTTTTGTTACAGTTTAACATTTTGGGTTACATGCGTATAGCCGCTTTAATGTATTTTATTACGGGTGAATTTAATTTTTTTTTCTGTCCTGTCTACTCCTTTATAGTCTTTCCAAATCTTTTTCAAATAGATTTCTTCTTATCACTACTCTCTGTATTAGTTGAATCGTTTTATTCAGATCTATGAGACGAGTGGGTCGCCTCGTGATCTACTCGCTAATGTATTCAGCCTCAATGATGGGTGAGCTATCTGTGAGCCATTGTACTCAGGGTATTATTTCGCTCCCTCACTCCCTCTCACCCACCCAAGCCCCCACCGCGAGTCGCCGCGCCGATGTATCAACCCCGGGCCCTGTGTAGTTTCATGGCTTTAACTCAATCTCCTTGATTAAAAGGGTTATGAGGGGAAAGGGAGGGGGGTTCGCTTTAAAAAAAAATCTTTGTGTTGTTTCCCACCCTTCTCCCTCCCCCCTCAATGTTTTGTTCTATTTTATCTGCAGTTCTACAATTGAGCTCAAGAACTTCAAGCGCCATGAAGCGTTCTAAGCGAAGTCCCAGAACTTTCACAAGGCTCCGCGAGTTTATCTCCGGCCCTGTTAATTTGATTTCTTGCTTCCCATCGCGATCTCTGTCCACCCCCTCCCCCCTTCCCCCCACCTTTCTTTCCTTCCTTCCTCGTCACTGCCACTACGCACAGACAGTAGCCGAAGCAGAATAAGGAACAGGACAAACAACGCCAAATAGAATGAAAGAGGTGATTAGTCTCTTTACACAGCGAGACCTTAAAAAAAAGAAAGAAAAAAAAAATTTGCGTATCGGAGGGGGGGGGAGTAATCCAGATAGAAGGCTCTTAAATACAACGGGGTTATCCTATTGGTTGGCGTAAATTTTAGCCGCGCCCACAGAGCAGTCAATCCATATCAAGTATTGAATGCTATCAGCTCGTAGGGATTGTGACGGGTGTCAGGACCTTGAACTCGATGGGCGGGGCCTAATCTGCCTCCCCCCCAGTTTTATTTTATTATTATTTTTTTTACCCTCCTCCCTTTTTTTTTTTTAATTTTTAGACAGAAGGTACAATAGAAAAGAACCTTGCTCCTCTCAACCAATGAAATCGTTTCTCCACGCTTCGCTGATCCAGAATTATTTGTCAATACTTTCAGTACTGTTTACTCGCTTGCCCCCCGATCCGCTGCGCCAGGGCCGGTTAGCACATCCCCCTTTCCTAAAGTACCAACCGACTCACCCGACAGTTTAAAACAAAACAACTTGGGGGTCATCTGGAGATATTTCTTACCGGACTTTTACACTTTTACGCATTATAACAAACCGATGACCATATTTGGATTTTTTTTTTTATTTTGCCTACTTCATAATCAGCTGACGCGTGATCTGTCTTTTCAATTGCCAGTTTGTTTTCTGTTGCAGACGACCTGACAGTGCCAGCTGGCTCCGCGAAGTATTTCAATAACTTTAGTAGGAGGATATTTCAGAGTTACAATCAAACACTGTCCATTGCAAGTGTTGTGCTTAATGCGATAGACAAAGTGTTTTTGGTGTTGACGGTGTTTCGGTGTTGCCTAATTGTAATATCGATCTGTCTAAGATATTTATTTATTTATTTATTTATTCAATCAATATCAAGAATAAAAAAAGGTTGCCGATTTGAAGCTGAAACGTGAGTTGTGTATTTTATTTCATTTCATAATTCTAATGTATTATTTTAATTCTTATTAGCACATTATTTTGGGACATTTATTTATCCCGCCCTACGTAGCGTGCAAATTAATCTTCTCGAAATAACGTACGCTTCAAATAATCTCATTTATATGATTTTAAAAAGATATTATAATTTATTTTTTTTTACACATTTATCAGAAGTAAATATTAAATATTCCGTGTTCTTGGCTTTAATAACACTTAAACTACTTAAAGATATTAACTAACCAGATTAAAATAATAAAATGCTAATTATTTACATTTTTTTTAAATATACAAAAAAAAATATCATATAATTAATTTAAATTATCTGAAAATAAAACAAAGATCTTTATTGAAGCTATTTTAAAATTTTTTACTTTAATGAATGATAAAGTATTAAATTCAAATACCTGAGTGTGACGACCCAATGATAGTGGCAAACACAAAAATAAACATAAATTTTGGTAAAATAAAATTTATAAAACTGGTGTAACATAAACCGATGAAATTTACTAGCTAGTTTTGTTTTTGATCAAGTTTCAAGTGTATTATTTACCCCACGATTTACATCAATATTGTTTCGTTTGGGTATTCTTTTTTTTTATATTTTGGAAATATTGCTGTAAATATCATTTGTAGTTTGATTAAATTTGCAGTTATATTTCCACACAACAAATAAAGAAATGATATTAAATCAATCGGTAGAAAATGGTTACTGTCAATTATTTTACTTCGTGATAATTTAGAAAAAAAATGTTTTCGCTTGAGTTATCTCAGTATTTGCACCGTCCATTTTAGTTTGGAGAGGATAGAATACCCGCCTACTACTCTACGCCTTTTGGGTTTGATCCCTGATCGGGAGCTTCTTTACCAGCGTTTCATACGTCCCTGCCACCACCTAAAGGGAACAGATGGTCGTGTGGTAAGGCGCTTGACTGTCGACTCGATGGTCACCTCCTGGTTTGATCTCCGCTATATCTCCCGTGATGCCTATAAGGACTTTGCACTATCGGCCAAGGTGGGCAGGAAAGAAGGGGCACTGCTAAAAAAAAAACCGACCCATTTGCGGTGTATAGACTTTAGGAGATTTCATCTCATCCTTTACATGGACACCCACACCACGATCTATCGGGCTATTTGGGCGGGGGGGGGGTCAAGAAACACGAAGGGGCCTTTCACTTGTAGCTATTTTTTTTAATGTTGTGATATCGAAAGTATGCTAAGTAGTAATTAACTCATGAGGTAAATGGAGATTTATGATTATCCAAATCTGGTGGGTATTTGACCCAAATAGAACTCTAAAGCGGTAATTTTTTTTTTTTTTTTTTTTTAAACGCCGCCATAGCCAGCATGGTAGGGTGTAGTGTGCCTACCACACCAGCATTGTTGGCGGCGCTGATGCACGTCTGCCATGCCTACAGAGCGGCGGGGTGAGTGTGCCCGCTATCATCTGCAGGGATGGCAGAAAGATGGGTTTTAATCCTTGCCCAAACTGGCCAGACGAGCAGGGTGTGTGTGCTGCCGATCGACCAGAATGGCAAGGAAAGGGGTTTTTCCTGCCACTCGGACAGAGGGGAGGGTGTAGTGTGCCTGTACCCTCAGCCGAAATGGCAGGCTGCGCAGGTGTGCTTGAGTGGGACGGAGTGGAAGGTGTTGTGTGCCGACCACATCCGTCACCACCACCAGCTGTGAATACTGCGGTCTCGGATTGTCCTCACTGACCACAGTACCACCACCCTCGCAAGTAATGGGTTTATTTTCCTGACTAGAGATCCCCTATGATCCATCCCCCGTGGATCATGGTATGTCTCTCAGACCAGGAAGGAGAGTTCACAAAATATGCCTAAATATTCTGTGATACTCTCCGAAACTAAACGTAGTTTCCGAATTTTAAAATGAAATCTTGTTATCGCAATAAAATAATAATAGTGAGCTCAAATGAAATTCTTACAAAGTCTAGGAACTTAAAATTATAACAAAGTCATACAAATTAAAATTATGACTTAATCAAATAAATTATGATTAAAAAAAAAGTTTAAGAAATAAAAATTATGATTGTGTGTTTCAATGAAATTTTAATTTTATATATACAAATAAATATAGCTTTATAAAATGTCTTGATAAAATTAGAATCTCAGAACTTATCTTGCAGTGCAGAGTTAATTCCCCTTATTAGGCCCAAATCTTGAAAAATACAATGAGTTTATCAGATTTATAAGCTTTAACTAAATTAGCTATAATGTATATTTCATGAAAAAAAATAATAGATGATTTTATTGAGATTAAAACTCAGAATTTATAAAAGTCTAACGTTTAGATAAAATGACATCTTAAAATAAATTAATAGAATTTCTCATATAAACTGTAGTCATTTTATTTAATTTTTTTTACTATTTTCATAAAAAATGAATTATTCATAGTAATCTATATGAATAAACTTTTAATAGATGTTTTGTTAATAAAATTTTAACGAAATAAAAAGATAACAATTCGTTTTCAAAAATAGTAAATAACATTGTCACATTGTAACAATACATGTAGGCCTATTACATTAAAATTGAAAGTATTAGTTGCAGTAAGATGATTATGTAAATCTTGAAACATTTTAATTCAAAATTGGTTCACTGGAATCATAACGGAACGTTTCACTCGAATAAAATCCCGTGTCGTGATTTGATTAAGATTGGGTCAAGTCGTATCCTAATTTAAACAAATTTTTTGTTGGTAAAGACTTTTAAGTAAAATGAATGGGAAAAAAAGCAATATTTTAAAAGAGTTTATAGAATGCTTTTTTATATATATATATTTTTTTAATTTTGTCAAATGTGTTATTTTACAAATCATCAATCATCTCATGTTCTCTGTCCATTTAGTTACGCAATAGAAGTTAGTAATCTTTGAAGCAGTTGTAAAAAATGATACAATTGGCAGCACAAGAACTTGTCAACACCATGACTCACGTAATCTCACAATTTTTTTTTCTTTTCTTTCTTGAAAGGATGACGTAAAGCGATGCATCGACGTCACCTCACACCAGTAGTACAACGGATCTGCGTGTTAGTATGATCTGCTGATCTTGCCGCATGACATTCAACACAAGCGCCGGACACAGTCCAGTCCAGTCCCCTCCCATTTGACGTCGGTTTGAATATAATATCTACGTTCACGCCATTCGTTCAGGACCCCTACATCCTGTCCCAGAAACTTCGTGTTATCTTCATTTTCACAAAGTGGATAAAGAAAGAAAACCAATTTTATACAAGTCACAGTTAGACGATCTAAGTTGTCACTTAGCGACACCGCTCTACTACCATCATCACCACCACCACCACCTTGCACTCCTACTACAAGCATGCTGAGGTCGCCGGAGAAGGAGCTCCCATCCCGGGTACCGCCCTTGGTCTTTGACGAGCGCCTCCAGGAGGAGCTCAAGCTCAAGATGGTCACAGAGGTCACCTCGCGGCCGTCCCCGTTCCACCCGTCCGCCGCCCGGGTGCTGGACAGCCTCCCCTTCTCGCCCCACCTGCACCCGCTCACCTACCTGTACGGGGGCCTGAGTGGGCTGTCGGCGGCGCTGACCGCTGAGCACATCAAGTCGTGCCAGTCCAGCTTCTCTTCGATGCTGACCCCTGGCTCCGTGTCCGGCAGCCCTTTCAGTATAGACAGCATCCTGAGCCGACCGGGGCCCGTCAGCTTTGCGGCCCACCATCGGCCTGCACCTTACTTTCATTACCCTGGACTTCACCCGCATCACCCTGAACTATTAGGTGAGTACGAACTGAAATGTCGTTTTCGTGTGTCCGTGAGTGCAAACTGCGTGTGTTGCCGGAGTAAATGCAATTGTGTCGCTGCTGCATGTTGCTTACACAAGTAATCAAACGTTAGATCTATTATTTTATTATGTGTTCACGCAATCTAGTAACCGTTCATACTGCGCCCAGCAACTGGAGTGAATTCAACTCCAGACCACCGACGGAGCGCTCTTCGGTTAGCCCCACCCCCCTTCTTCTTCTGTACATGGGCACACAAAAAAACAACATGCCTGCCACCGGGGGGTTTCAACAAAACGGACCTTAATCCGCCCCTGCCTAGAAAAAAAAAGAAATATCGCAGCGCCTGAAGAAGAGAAAATGATTTACATGTGAACTGAATTATGTGATTATTAAATGTTCAGTGAAATAGGGCCTTTTATTTGAAAATAGTCATAACTAAACAAGTGTTCGATCTCAAGCTCGTATCTGTACAACAGGACTATCAACTCATTGTAAATTATTAGAAATTCGTTCCTTCCTCGAAGAAAAAATAAACAAACTATAGTCATATTAAGCGATAGCCGGAAGTAGAAATAGCATAAACATATTTTCTTTTTTATAATCATTTCCGGCGACTGGACTCTTACAACTTATTAGGCATTGCTTAAGATTGAACACAGACTAGAATTAGAATAAAACACACACACACACACACACACACATATAAATATATATATAAACGAAACTTTATACAAATTATTGAATTGCCAGCCTCTAAGCATATATGCCGTACAAACGCTGACATATGTTTGAAACATAACATTCAAATGATACTTACAATGGAATCACCACTGAATGCTGCTTGTTCGCATCTATCACTGAAGTTTGTTTTAATATCTAGACAAAATAGCTAATGTATTCGCTTATTTTATGTATAGTGCTTAAATCTAATTTTCATGTTTATATAGTGGGTGAAGATTAAAAAGATATAAAATAGATAGGCAGCTGAATAACTAGCGAAAATAACGCCCGGGGGTGGATTCTAAAAAATACCGCCCCGTCCCCTGTTTCCGAAAGTTGCAACTTTTCATCCCTTGTTCGCAAGACCTTCTTGAAGTGGTCTATGGGTGCCCAACCTTTCCCTCCTAGCCTCTGGGTACAAATATGTATATATATATCAAAACTAATTGTTAATATTAAAGAAAAAAACATTTAAAATAAGAGGAAAGACAGCTACTAACAAACCCAGTCACTCAGAACTTATCTTGCAGTGCAGAGTTAATTCCCCTTCTGTAACAAATGTTACCATCGATTACGTCACAATAAACAGTAACTATAACAATAGTCAATAAATAATAAATATATAGATGGTAGGGATAATTGTGAATAATAATTAAACGCATTAGGTCGGACGTCGTGAAGGATTACTATTATAAGATAGTGATGGGTTCATTATTGAAAGGTAGTGATGGGTTTATTATTGAAAGATGGTGATGGGTTTACTATTGAAAAATGGTGATGGGTTTACTATTGAAAGATGGTGATGGGTTTATTATTGAATGATGGTGATGGGTTTATTATTGAAAGATGGTGATGGGTTTATTATTGAAAGATGGTGATGGGTTTACTATTGAAAGATGGTGATGGGTTTACTATTGAAAGATGGTGATGGGTTTATTATTGAAAGATGGTGATGGGTTTACTATTGAAAGATGGTGATGAGTTTGGAGCGTAAAGTTGTGGCGGTATAGTGGGAGACTAGTTTATATGGGTACATTGTAGGCCTGGCTAGTTCATCACAATGAGTGGAATAGTCAAAGTATTAATATATTCCTCTAAGGAAAAAAACATTCAAAGTACTAACAACATTCAAAATACTAACAACATTCAAAGTACTAACAACATTCAAAGTACTAACAACATTCAAAATACTCAGAACCTTCAAAGTAGTTACAGCATTCAAAATACTTAGACTATTGCAATACCTAGGTCTTCCACATTTGAAATACTTACAACTATCGTATTAAATACAACATTCTGAGTACTCAAAACTGTTACAAAACATCATAATAAATGCAATAATAATAATACATAACAAACGCAACATATTCGACTGTCATTTTTTTTAATGCGACAAACAAAGAACCTACACTATTCACAATTTATATACGTTTCAAATATAGATGAAACTGTCACAATTTATGCAACGTTCAAAAATACAAATAACATTTACGATACATGCAACGTTGAGATAGGTTTCATCTTTCAATGGTTTGAAGACTGCCCGTAGAAATGTATAGATTCAAATGAATTCATTCTTCGAATGCGTCAAATTCCTCGGTTTAAGTTAGTTTGCAGTCGGTGTTGTAGTAGAGTTTAGAGTCGTGCAGTCACGAGTAGATTTGAATAAAGTTCAATTATTGTATATACTTTAAATTAATACGTCTTGACTTATCTGTGTATATGATGACTGTGTGTTTGAGACTCTAGCAATAATTAAGGAACATATAGAAAGAACACGTAACAACAATAAAGCGTCATGAGTACGAATACAGTCGATTCCGCTTAATTGGGACACATCGGGACCGAGGCTTTTTGTCCCAATTAAGCGGCCGTCCCAATTAAACATACACATTTACTATTGGCTTCTTGGTTTGGTTTCTTTGAGATTTGTCCCAAATAAGCGGCTGTCCCAATTAAGCGGTGTCCCAATTAAGCGGAATTCACTTGTAAATATAATAAATGATGTCAGACGTTAGACGTTTTGCTATTTTAATTTTTTTCGTCTTTATTAAGAAATTAAACACCCAGACTGCTGTCGGATGCTAGTTCAACTCAAGTTCACTGTAGTGCCTCCATGGCACAAAACAATTGTCGACTAATTTGATTTAAAAAAAAATAATTTTTTTTACAGGGGTTTGAACGAATAAAGTAAAGCGGGGCAGGCTCGGTTCTTCCGTCGTGGCCATATAATTTTAACCCCCCACCCCACCCCCGGGCCCCACATTAAGAACGCCACTTCCAGAGCGCTTTTGTTTAGAAGGAAGTCATTTTAAGCGATGTACCACCCACTATAAGCAGCGGTCTTTTTTTTTGGGGGGGGGGGGAGGGGGGGTCGCAACTAGGGCAAGAACCCAGGCTCGTGATAGGAAATTCTGAGTTTCTGTATGTAGACGACCCTTACCACACCAGAGCCCCCCTACCCCCTACACCCCCCCCCCCTGCACTGACACGTCAGTGATAGTGTCTTTCTGTTTCTGTGACAATAATGTAGATTGTAGTGTAATGGAAACGATTTGTGAGTTTTTTTTGTTTGTTTGTTTTCGAAGGTTCGTAATGACGTGTGTCTATCAAGTATTTTGTTTGCGATACCAACAACATAATAATATAATATTGCGTATGCTAAGAGCAATGTATTTGTCGTTGTTGTTTTTTTTTTTAAACGACGTATGACATTACTCTGTATACCTTAAGAAGTTCACAATCCTAATGAGTTATTGATTAGATTGGGACAAGGCATATCCTAATGATGGATTGATTGGATTGGGACAAGGCATAGCCTAATGGGTGATGGATAGGATTTGGACAAGGCATATCCTTATGGGTGATTGATTTGATTTGGACAAGGCATATCCTAATGGGTGACTCATTGGATCTGGACATGTCATATCCTAATGAGTGATTGATTAGATTGGGATAATGCATATCCTAATGGGAGATTGATAGGATTGGGACAAGGCATACATATCCTAATGAGTGATTGATTAGATTGGGACAATGCATATCCTAATGATAGATTGATTGGATCTGGACAAGGCATATCCTAATGAGTGAGTGATTGGATTTTGACAAGGCCTATCCTAATGTGTGAGTGATTGGATTTGGACAAGGCATATCCTAATGAGTGAGTGATTGGATTTGGACAAGGCCTATCCTAATGTGTGAGTGATTGGATATGGACAAGGCATATCCTAATGGGTGATTGATTACATTGTGATAAGTCGTATACTAATGAGTGATTGATTAGATTGTGTTATGTCGTATCCTAATGAGCTGATAAGTACACTGGGATAATACTTATCATATTCGCATTTATCTATACCAATCATCATTTCATAGTCGTATTGTTTTTTGTTGTTTTTTTTAAATGTGTCACATCACTCGATATTCGATAAATAACAGTATTTATTTATTACATGTTGAGATAACACCGGTTTAGAAATTATCTGTACCTACAATCTGTCAACTTCGGAGTGTTTACAAAAAAAAAATCCATCAGGAAACACACACACACACATCAAGTCAAATATGGCAGGTGTGACAACGTATGCGATCAATGTGATACGGACACACAGTGACCTAGTTAACTAGATCCAGTCAGAAAAATAAAGACGTATGATTAATTACAATTGAAAGTGACAAATGAAAGTGACAATTGAAAGTGACAAATGAAAGCCGTGTGCGGCTATAGGAATCACACCTGACCACCATTGGTAAATTGTTTTACATTATTAAAAAAAAATGGTTGAAAGAATATAAAAGGAAGGTATTCATATGTACTGTCTAATAAGGGAACAAAGATTACTGTCATTATGTTCACCTTAATATAATCGAGTCATTGTTAAATTCGATAAATTCTAAATTTTACTTAGCAACATGTGTGAAACTAATAGAGTGACAGACACCCGTTTTCAGTGTTATCATCACACGATGGTTGCTCTTTTAATTGTTTTTACAGGACCCGAGAATTTTCACAACAAATATTCCCGGTAGTTGTAATTATTAGTATTATTCGGTAAGCGCAGATTTCATTTCGGATAATTCATTCTGTTTTTAATAAGTCACTATTACTCATAGCAAGGGTGAATGTATCTGTGAAACGTTTAACTTACAATCACTTTCATTTAATGACACTGCATATCTAAAAAATCATACATTCTGTTTTACTGATAAATGCCAAACTGCGGCCAAATCTATGACCTTTGTTGTTGTTGTTTTTCCGCGAAGCACTTAATTCTTTCACTTTTAAATTATTCTATTATCAAATCTAAAACTTACTATGGCGCGACTCTTTATGAACTTTTCTACCAAACAATAACCAGCACTGCGTCTCTCACTGACCTCATTCGTGGCCAAACCTGGTACATGGACAGTTGGACACACTGGCCCTGCCTACCGACCTGCTCTCTGTGTCGCGGTGTTTTTATCGGTAAAACACTTTAGACTTTATAATGTTTGCTTATCTCGGCGACCATACTGTTATTTAATGCTTCAATACTACCGAGTCGTCTGCAGAAGCAAAGGGCTCGCGCGAAAGAGCCCCAAACTGCGGAAGATTCTTCTAACTATAACGAGCTTTACACTCGGATTCTGATTTTCCCCTTCATCTCTTAATTTTAACTGGCGCGAAAGCCTTGGCAGCCCTACCCTCGTCTCTGAAGATTGTCATTTGAATGTTTTTCCAATTCTGCTCATCAGAAAAATAAAAAGTGATGAATTCAAATGTTAGAAGCTCACCACCATGAATAGTTCTGGGTCTCATTAGTATATGTTACACTTTTTAATTAAAAATTGAACTGCTGGATGAAATATTGCTAAATTTTTTACCAATATAGTTTAATGATTTTTTTTTTCATGACGTCATTAAGTTTTTCAAACAGTTTCACTCCGTATAAAAATGTTTTTTTTTAAAAATCGATTATTTAGCGTTGGTATATACATGTATTTGTTTCATGAATAATTTAAAAAAAAACTGGTATAATTGTGAGAACGATTGACATGGGTATATACAATGACAATACATACTATGACTCGTTTATCATTTTATTTTATCACGTTATTTAGTCCGACATGTACAGCAGTTTAAGGAACCAAGTTTTGTTGAAATGTTTTGTAAACCACGGGTGCCTAAAATATCGTGAGCTATTAAACACACAGTACAAACAAACACATGCATACAAACACACAAAATAAACAAACACATACATACAAACAAGTACAAACAAACACATACATACAAACACACAAAATAAACAAACGCATGCATACAAACAAGTACAAACAAAAACATACATACAAACACACAAAATAAACAAACACATACATACAAACACATACATACAAACAAATACAAACAAAAACATACATACAAACACACAATTTAAACAAACACATGCATACAAACAAGTACAAACAAAAACATACATACAAACACACAAAATAAACAAACACATACATACAAACAAGTACAAACAAAAATATACATACACACACACAAAATAAACAAATACATACATACAAACAAGTACAAACAAAAACATACATACAAACACACAAAAAACACATACATACAAACAAGTACAAACAAAAACATACATACAAACACGCAAAATAAACAAACACATACATACAAACAAGTACAAACAAAAACATACATATAAACAAACAAACACATACATACAAACATATACAAACAAAAACATACAAACACATCTTAAAAAGACATATATTAAATTTAGAACAACAACAACGAAACATCTCTCTTTAAATAAATCTCCAACCATTTTTTGTTGTTGTTATTTATTGTTAACTAATATTACTAATAGTTAAATCGCACAGTGATAATAGTGACGGCCATGGTTGTACTATTAAAATGCCGCCCTTTTCTCCAGCAAACAAAAAAAAATGATAATAGGCCCTACTCAACTGGTGCATGTGCCACGCCTTTACTTTTGACCTAATTCACAAATTAAAATGCTCTCCAGATAACTTGTTTCTACTGAACTAAAAAAAAAAAGTGAACTTTGTTTTTTATCGAATTACCCAATGATATAAAAGATATGCCTGGCTACATCAGTTTCGATTTGGCTAGAATTGTTTGATAACGCGGTGGTTATTGTTGCGCTTGTTTGTTGTTTAACTTGAAGATGCATTGTTTTATTTATTTTTTTTTTTTGTTTGTTTCAAGTTTTAAATGAATTATTTACATGCCACTTTATTGACATAGAATGACAGACACAGCGAAAGCCGCAATGGAGTTAGCCGTCCAAATCATTGCTGCACAACACTACGCCGATAAACATGCGCTCGCGCGTACGAATACACTCACATAAAATATATATATACATTAATATTTAGACGTACACGCTCCACACGGACTGGCAGTTACATTTTTATTTTTGGGGATCTTATTTCACACATTACCTCCTGCTAGACAAGATGCTCGACAGTGACGTCGGGCTGTCGCCATCAACAAATGAACTGCAATTTCCAGTCTTTCCATCTGTTGTTGTCTTCTTCTTGCACACGTTTTATCTGCCGCACGTTGCGCTAGAGAGAGAGAGAGAGAGAGAGAGTCAAGCCGGTGCAAGGATGTCAAAACTTACGCGCGAGTCTGCCCCAGTGCACGGGTGTCGACTGCAAGTTGACTCAGCGTCGTTGTCGATTATAGTCCGAACTAATTGACCGGGAGGGGAGGGGGTGTTTAGGGAGGGGGGGTTAATCCTCAAGACGCCCTCCAAACTACCGTTGAGTAACTCATCTTTGTCGTGTTAGAGCTTGCGTCATGACCAAGGTTTTTCTTCTAATTTTTCCGAAGGCTACATGCCTCAAACTACATTGTCTATGCGCTGCGTAATAGTGCACAGGCTTCGCTCAGCGAAACATATGTAGGCTTTGTTATTACGCAGCAGCGTAAAGGGGAAAACAGGTCCAAACCTCTTCAATTTTAAATTAAATTTTACATCATTG
>JAGDYQ010000317.1:652217-667217 GCA_021962125.1 Bulinus truncatus
CTAAACTTTGAACTTTCCGCGGAGCACTAAACTTTGAACTTTCCGCGGAGCACTAAACTTTGAACTTTCCGCGGAGCACTAAACTTTGACGTTTCCGCGGAGCACTAAACTTTAAACTTTCCGCGGAATATTATACTTCGACTTTATCCCGCAGAACACTGTCACAACATCAACTTCTAACCAAGTGAGGCGAATATTTGTTTTGGCTTTTTTTTTTTTAAAGCGACCACTGAGACTAGGGGGGTCAAAATCTCTGGCAGCCATTAACTATATTAAGAAGGAAACATATTACCAACTGGCACTAAGGTTTGTCTCTTTTATGAAATGAACCCATTTTTTAATTGTATATTTGATAATTATTTTTTATCACGGAACACTTGAAGTTGCTGCTCAGAAGCGCCGTACTGAATACTAAATTTGGGGTAACCGACCTGTACAAGGGCCCCACTAAAGAAATGTTACTTAAGTAAGACCTGTACTCAAGTGAAATGTTACTTAAGTAAGACATGTACTCAAGTGAAACTTTACTTAAGTAAGACCAGGACTCAAGTGAAATGTTACTTAAGTAAGACATGTACTCAAGTGAAATGTTACTTAAGTAAGACTTGTACTCAAGTGAAATGTTACTTAAGTAAGACCTGTACTCAAGTGAAATGTTACTTAAGTAAGACCTGTACTCAAGTGAAATGTTACTTAAGTAAGACCTGGACTCAAGTGAAATGTTACTTAAGTAAGACATGGACTCGGGTGAAATGTTACTTAAGTAAGACATGGACTCGGGTGAAATGTTACTCAAGTAAGACATGTACTCAAGTGAAATCTTACTATTCGTGTGCGACTAGAAATGCAGACAAATTAATGTTGCCGCCCCCTATCGCAAAGTCTTTACGATGGATCGACAAAATAGGCGACCTTCTATACCACAACCCTCTTCACACACACACACACACACACACACACACACACGATCCAAGTACCCCTTTCCAGAAGGCCTACACATCCCTATCAAATCTTGTGCTAACGAGGCTCCAACAGTTACTTTTATTTTTTTAACTGGGGAGGGGGAGGGGGAGAGAGAGAGAGAGAAAGAGAGCGCATATATTCCGAACAAAATAAGAGCCAATTCGATCACAACAATTAAACAAGCCATTCACTGAACAGGAATAAATAATGTTCACACATATAGCTAATATTAACCCCCTCCAGTTATATTTTAATCCTCCCCCCCCCCCACCTTTTCTTTACTCACCATCCCACCTGTTTAAAGGAAAGAATGGCCAGGTAAATAAATGTACACGAGGTATGAAGCTTTTTTTTTTGTTTGTTTCAAGTCTTGCGCACCTCAAGTGTAAGGCAGCAGTTCTCAACCATTTTTTCGTGAATGTACCCCAAAGGGTGCGAAAATGTGTCCCCCCCTCCCCCTCCCCCTTCTTTAAACTATCGGTGGGTTTAAACGAAAGGGTATATATGTCACAACGTACCCCTGCATCAACTTTCTCGTATCTCCCTCGGGGGTACGCGTACCAACGGTTGAGAGCCGCTGGTGTCGAGAACGAGGCTATTCAATCATGCACGGAGATAGTTCACTCTGTTATTATTATCGTTTGTTATTATTTGAGTTTTACCTATAGAAGTGTGTTTATTTTTTTTATTTTTTAATCATCCTACTCCATAGTTTTGAACCATTCACCATTATCTGGACTAAATTGATACACTTTACAATATTTGTGAGATACAATAGATTTAAAACAATGGCTTAAACGACAATGGCCCGCGACACAAGCCATATAACACACACACACACACACACACACACAAACAAAGGGGATATTATCGCCAGACCAAAGTCATCTGATCTGGTCGAGTTGAGTCCCCCTTTTGCTTTTTTAATAAAGAAATTACCAATTCATCGACATGTTATCTTTAATATTAGATCGATTCAGATAAGACAATGTTTAAAAGAAACAATGAGGAGGAAGGGGGTGTGGTGGCGTGTGGGGGGTGGGGGCGAAGGGGGTGGGGGGATGGGTGGAGACTCCTGAAGAGTATTTGTCATATTTGTGAATTTAACATTGACTGTGAGTGAATGGGGAAAAGGGGGGGGGTGGTGGTGGGGGTGCGGAGCATTCATCTGTTTTTTTGGAGTGCAGTTGAACCCAGTATTCAAGTTCACTTCATTTATTGCTTCATTTATTGCTTCATTTATTGCTTCATTTGTTGCTTCATTTATTGCTTCATTTATTGCTTCATTTATTGCTTCATTTGTTGCTTCATTTATTGCTTCATTTATTGCTTCATTTATTGCTTCATTTGTTGCTTCATTTATTGCTTCATTTATTGCTTCATTTGTTGCTTCATTTGTTGCTTCATTTATTGCTTCATTTGTTGCTTCATTTTTTGCTTCATTTATTGCTTTATCTGACTTTTTTTTTGTAATGTTTTGTTTGTATTCCCCGCTTTATTGTCACGTGGGACAAAGATGTTTGCATGTGAGACAAAGATATTTACAAGTGAGACAAGGATACTTACAAGTGAGACAAAGATATTTACCAGTGAGACAAAGATGTTTGCATGTGAGAAAAAGATTTTTTTTTACAAGTGAGACAAAGATGTTTACAAGTGAGACAAAGATATTTCTCTTCAGCTTTCATTGTTTCATTTCTTCTCCCCATTTCTAGTTTGTTTGCGTTTGTGTTTTTATGATCAAAGTCTTAAATAACATTTTTTATTTATGGGTTTATTCTCGAACTCAAGCCGCAGGGTGGAATGGAAGGAGTGGGGGGGAGGGGAGTTGTGCTAAATATCGGCCCCGTGGATCTGTTAACTGGTGCGTGACATGGCCGCACCCCCGCCCCCCAATGTAAACTATTAATAATGTACCGCTCATTAATATATATCTATCGTCTGCTGGATTCAAACGCTGTTTACCAGACACTTGTACGCTTCGCAAGACAGACTCGTTTTTGTTTGTTTGTTTCCATCTTTATTCTGTAGACTGATTCTTCAGATCTTTCCATTTCATTGGGAAAATGGTTTCAATTAAAACTTAAAACAATGAGAATTCCATAGTGACACACCCTTCTAAAAAAATGTTATCACCTGTTAGGAATATTATAAACAAAAAAATATAGAAAAAAGTTACCCAGCCGTAATATCGATGCCAACTTTGAATTAAAACAAAAAAAAAAAAACACGTTGGATTGTTGCATGATTGGTGTTGGCATTTTTTTATATCCTCCTTTCTCTTGGACTCACGGGTGCGTGTAATAATTATAAAGTGTGAAAGAAGGAGTGTAAGAAGGTGCATGTCATACGAGTGGTGGTGTAGTTTCTTCCCATTGACATGTGCCGCCACACCGCCGTTTCACAGGAGCGTTCTCTCGTCGTCGTTGTCATGCTACCCCACTTCTTCACACACACACACACACACACACACACACACACACACACACACACACACACACACACACACACACACACACACACACAGATAAAATGAGTTCAACATCGCTTTAAAATGCAGGTCCATCTGTAATGAATTTATTTATTTATTTATTTTTAAATGTGTATTGTTTGTTTTGTTTTTGTTTTTGTTGTGTTTTGTTTTGTTTATGTTGTTGATCAGAACTGGCGACCCACCCGCCCCTTCCCCTCCACCCCGAGCCACATGAGCGCGGACCACCTCTGATGCCATTGACGCCACCCTTCTCACTGCCCCCTCCCCCCCTCCAATCCCCTCTTTTTACATTACGCCATTGGGGATAAGACTAAAGTAGGTGAAAACCGTTCTTTAAAAAAAAAAAGGCCCCAAAAAAAAAACCCCACTAAAACAAAGACTTCATTCTCGCACAAAGTTTTGAAAATCACTGAACCGTTTCAAATGGACAAGCACCCACGGGCCATGCATCGTATGGTTTAGAAAAAAATGGGGTGTGGGGGGTGCGGATGCGGGGGTGGGGGGTGCCCCATGTTTTGTCCAAAAAAAATCTCTTGTTTCTACGCTGCACACGCGGTGCCACGACAGCCGCGGCAATAAATTTAGCAAGCGTCGTGAGCTAAGAAGTAATGCAGCAAAATTGGGGTCGCGCAGGTAACTGCGAGGCAGGTAATACTTTGCGATGCATAATGAATGCGCCTTCTGGGGTTGGAGAGCGAAAGAGGGGGCGGGCCGTGAGGGAGGAGGAGGGGGAGGGGGAAGCTGTTGCTAATATAACAAGTCGTTATTTGGCCTAAAGTGTCATATTTTTTTTGTTTTCCTGTCTTTTATTTATCCCCCCTTTGTACGGGCTCAAAGAGAAAGTTATCGCTTCTAATTGACTTAGTCGATACGACATCAAATAAATAGAAAGTGTAACCCACCACCACCACCACACTCTCACACACCACACCCTCCTTTGAACACAGACACTTCCCCTGTCCCCTCTAGCGTTTTTGACAGTTGCGGGATAGTTGTATTAATGTTTTAAAACTGTTGGGCTGATTTAATAATTTTTTTTTAATGGCAGGTAATAAAAAAACACAAACCGGCAAAGCTCAGAAAATAAATTTAAAAAAAAAGCGATTAATTATTAAAGATAATAATAATCACGGTCTTTGTAGCTAAGAGAGCAAATAAATTTAAACAAAGCGAAAAAAAGGAAAGCCGTTTATTATGCGTAATTCGAACTGTACTAAATGTAACACAGTTCTAAGGTGCCATGGTTTAAGCATGCCCCCCCGGAGGCCATTTGAGACAATGATCGCTTCATTAATTTTTTTTACAAGGAAGGTGAAAATTTGACAAGCCATAAATTTTTTTGTTTTTATTTTTAATAATGTGTCACATTATATAAAAGAGACGTTTTTTTTTATGCTTATTATTATTATTATTTTGAAATAATTTGTTGACTTTTCAAGTTGTTGGGTGTGTGTGTTTTTTTTTTAGAAGGATAACAATAAATTAAACTCAAACGAATCTCAAGTTATCATGAATATTTATTTTTAAGTTTTAAGTATATTTTGATTGTCAGTTATGAAGGGGAAAAAAATCACTTTAAAGTTTCAATGGGGGAGAAAGAAAGAAATTAATGACTTTTTTTTAATGGGGCATAACATAAATGCTTGACAGTTTTCCCAGTCTTTGTTAACGGTACAAAATATATAATAGTAAATACAGTGTGTGTATCTATAATGGTTTAAGTTTAAAAGGACATATATCCGTTGAGGGAAATTATTAGCTACATGGAAAAAAGGAAACTGCTCGGCTGAATAGTAACAATGAAGACAATGACTTACTATAAATACTGCGAATAGACCTTGCATCACTGATAATACCATCATAATTACGGCCAATAGAAATTACATCATTTATAATACCATCATAATTACGGCGAATAGAAAATACATCCTTTATAATACCATCATAATTACGGCGAATAGAAAATTCATCATTTATAATACCATCATAATTACGTCGAATAGACCATACATAATTTATAATACCATCAAAACTACTGCCAATACATCATTTATAATACCATCATAACTACGGCGAATAGAACTTACATCATTGATAATACCATCATAATTACTGCGAATAGACCTTACATCATTGATAATACCATCATAACTACTGCGAATAGAACGTGCATCATTGATAACACCATCATAACTACTGCGATAAAAAGAAATCGATAAGGCCGTTCAATCGGAAAGAGTCGCAACTTCTTGACAAACAGGAAAGCTGGGAAATAAGAATCGCAAACCTAAAAACATGATTTAGTATTTGAAATCGAATACAGGTGCGAAGTGGGAAACCAACGCCGCCGAGGAGAGAGAGAGAGGGGGGAAGGGGTATTGTTACTTTGCATTTAACAATATCATTAAAAACATATTTTTTTTTTTAAAATAGTACATATAATTGACATTCTACCGTTCATGGAACAACAACAACAACAACAACAACAACAACAAAATTAATTCCTATCAATATCTGTGTGTGGAAAGGAGATTGCAAGGGGGGGGGGAGGCATTATGCTAGCCGCCCCGTCATACTTAATTTTGCACCCGTTTCATTGAAAATTCTCATCGAAGTCTATACTTTCAGTTTTACAACTTTGACATATATTTTGCCGTAGGACTACCTCCCCCCCCGGGCCCAAAAATGACTCCATGGAATATTTAGCCTGGGGCCCTGTTTCCCCAAAAACGAGCCTGCTGCTCTATTTAGTCATGTCCACATATTTTCAAGTTAAGTAAAAAAATATTTCTAGACCAAGGTGGAATAGATAACTTTCCGAACTGCAACAGGCCAACAATGAACCGTTAAATGTGACAGGCGTGCCGGATCGATATCAAATAGATGCAGTGTATATCTAAATAAATATTTTACTTCTCAAAGTCTGTCTGCTCGCGTCTGCTGTGGATCGAAAGTAAGAATGCTGTTTCCTGTTTTAATATTAATGACTTCTTGCCTGAGCCTCGATTCGATAAATGTTTGTTTATATATATAGGTATATATAGGTATATATAGGTATATATAGGTATATATAGGTATTATACCTATATATATATAAACAGTTTTGACAGTTCCTGTAGTTTTCAATATGAGACGTAAAAAGTCTAAAATTTATAAAGGGGATGTCCATTATTTATGTCAACAAATATTTGGCGATTTTTACCCCCCCCCTCCCCCTTGTCAAACTTCCAGAGACCCCCTCTATAAAATTACGTCAACATTTGATTACCCCCCCCCCCCTAAAAAAGGTGGCTTCCAAAAGAATTATGTGGCAAAATTAGTAGGAATATAGTTAGTTTAATTAAAATACTGAATGTTAAGCGAGTGTGTAACACAGGACTACAAACGCTGCTTAATTTTCCTTTATTAAGTAAATATATAAAATTTAAAAAAAAGTAACATTGTTGACGTCAACTTTTCTTGACCTCCCCCCCCCCTTGTCAACAATTGTCAAAAATTTTTCTGACCCTTCCCCCCTCCCCCCTATTTTGTTGACGTAATTAATGGACAGCCCTAAAGTCATAAAATTGTATCATTCTTTTATTTTTTACAACAGATAACAGATAGATAGATAGATAGATAGATAGATAGATAGATAGATAGATTAGATTAGATTAGATTAGATTAGATTAGATTAGATTAGATTAGATTAGATTAGATTAGATTAGATTAGATTAGATTAGATTAGATTAGATTAAGTAGATAGGCCCCTGATCTTACAGCCTGACGTTTGCTGTTCCCTGGATTTGACATTTTATAACTGTACAGCAACAGTGCTTACCATTGTCCATTAATTTGACCAAACAGTTGATCAAATTCACGCCGGATGTTGATTACACGACAAGACTTTGTGCTAAGAATGAATTGACGTCATCGATTTCCGTGTATAAAATAAAGACACCAGTCGAGATGGTCTCCCGATTATCTTTTTCTTATTATTAATTTTTTAAAATTATTTATCGTCTTTCCAGATGTTCGCGCCGCCTGTATGTAAACTCGGCAGCCCCGAGGGGTGCGAGGGGAAAGGGACCGCCCATCTTCACTGTCGACACTTATCGCGGAGGCGTATCGACTTATAAAGATGACTGCAGTCAGATTACAAGTCATTAAAAATAAAATGTCCGTGTTCGTTGGTATTAAGGTTGTGAGCTCATTTGCATATCTCGTTTGTGTGTGATGTGTGACGGGATGGCGAGGACACAAAAAGGGGAGGGGGAGAGGGAAGTGAATGTGGTTAGCGATATTGAACTTGTCACGTAGTGTCCTTTATCATACATTGATGTCCGTGATGGTAATTTGTGTGTGTGTGTGTGTGTGTGTGTGTGTGTTTGATGTATTGATAAGTAAAATATTGATGTTTCTCTGCGTACATTGCAAATGACTTGAAGTAAAGGTAGCGCAATTGGCTGATTGCGCTTCATATCTATCTATCTATCTATCTATCTATCTATCTATCTATCTATCTATCTATCTATCTATCTATCTATCTATCTATCTATCTATCTATCTATCTATCTATCTATCTATCTATCTATCTATCTATCTATCTATCTATCTATCTATCTATCTATCTATCTATCTATCTATCTATCTATCTATATATCTATATATCTATCTATATATCTACCTATTTCTTTATCTGTCTGTCTGTAGTATGTATGTACGCACGTATGTATATATAGGCCTACTTTTGTCTATCTGACTGTCTGTCTATATCTGATGCCCTTTAGATCCTATAAATTACAATTGGAACAGTTTTTATGAAATGCCCTTCTATCATCTCCACCGTTTCCGGTAGTGCAATATCGATGGAGGAACCACGGAAGGGTTCCCTCGCCCCATGTTAATCTGTCTGTATATCCATTTATTTATCTTCATATCTATCCATCGAACTGTCTGTCTGTTTTCTGTCTGTATATGTATTTTAAGCTTATCTATAACTCTATCCATGAACATATCTATTTCATTCTGTCTGCCAATTTGATATATATATATATATATATATATATATATATATATATATATATATATATATAATACAATATAATATAATCACATACAAATAAGTCTCCACATTTTTTATGACTTAGAAATCTTAAAACATTTTACTCTGTCTATCCACTCTAACAGTCTATCTACTCTATCTGTCTATCCACTCTATCTGTCTATCTACTCTATCAGTCTATTCACTCTATCAGTCTATCCACTCTATCAGTCTATCCACTCTATCAGTCTATCTACTCTATCTGTCTAGCTATTTCTCCGTGTAGCGGCTATTCCTCACACACACACACACACACACACTAGTCGACGAACATTTATGTGCATTTACGTGTGTCTGTGTGTGTGCGTATGTAATGTGTGAATAAATGTGTATCTGTCTTGTGTGTAATGCAAACCAAAAAGGGGGAACAGAAAACGCATGCATATTACAAACTCAATGTGGTGTTGCACCTCCTCCCCCCTCACCTCTCCCCCCCCCCCAAAAAAAAAATTACACCGCAGGAAATTTTAGCCCCTTGGTTATAAAACCCATGTTTGGGTGGGGGGGGGGGGAAACCTGATCGCAAATAATTATTGTAAGAGAGAAGATGGGTCTTCTTTTTTTAAAAAAAAGTTTAAAGATTACGACAGCATCAGAGAGAGGCACCGGAAACATGACACCACAAGATGAATTCTTCAATCTGTCGCTGTACTTAAAATTCTTGTCGCTGTTTTCAAGGGAGGTAAAAAAATAAATTTATATATATACATATATGAGTTAATGCCCCTGTCGTCTCGTCATGGTGACGGAAGTTCTACGGCGGATAAAGAAAAGCGTTTGGCAAAAAGCTGAAATACAAGCTGGTACTCTGGCGGTTTTTTTTGTGGTGGGTGGGTGATTGGGGGGGGGGTGGAGGGAGGAGGGGAGATTAACAGTTTTGCCTGCAGCATGTGAACTAAGAACTTGTTTTTTTTTTAATTTTTGTTTTGTCTAATCAAACTGAGCAGTTTGACACATGTCGACTTTTCAACTCATGTGTTAACGTTTCAACTAATGTCCTTAAAATATGATAACTTTTTTCAATATAAGTGCTTCACACATGATAACTTGTTGCAATCTAAGTGCTTAACACATGATAACTTGTTACAATATAAGTGCTTAACACATGATAACATGTTTCAATATAAGTGCTTAGCACATGATAACATGTTTCAATCTAAGTGCTTAGCACATGATAAAATGTTTCAATATAAGTGCTTAACACATGATAAATTGTTTCAATATAAGTGCTTCACATGATAACTTTTTTTTTTTTGAATTCAAGAGTTTCACACAAGTTTGTATTATTATTATTTTTATTATTTTTGCCAATCAAGCGTTGAACACATTTTAAACTTTTTCGACGCAAGGCCTGCGAATGAGCTCAACTATCTCAAAGTTAACTTTTCAATTAAAAACTTTAAAAAATGTAATGACTTCTGAACTTAAAGAGTTTACAGCTGCACCCGAACGCAAATCATTTATTGTAGACATAAAGCGTGTGGGACACGAACCCACGACATACATCACCACGTTCAGATTCACAGCCCCCGTCCTCTGTCTAAAAAGTAAAGTTCCCTTAGCCCTATTGGGCCATCGGGGCAGATGAAGTGTAGAATTCATCTGTTTCTATAACCTCGGCATATGAAGGGACTGTGTGTGGTTAGCACAAGGCCAGCAGCATTTACTTCCCCAACTTAAAGTCAGGTACCCATTTAAAGCTGGGGTTGGACTTGTGGGACGACTTTGCACCAAATTTCACCTTGAAAAATTCCATGGTTCTCACCGAAGATCGAACCCATGACTCTCAGGTCGACAGTCGAGTATCTACACCACTCGGCCATCCGTCCCACCCTCTGTCTAAAAGCCCTACTAAAATTCACACTTATACACCTTCTATCGCACTGGTCTGTCCGAGAGTCAGGCTCCAAGTGGCCAGTCTTTCAATCTCTTTGCCTTTAGCAGGCACCCACCGACAAACGGAGACGAGGCTATTCCTTAATGGTTGGCTGAATCGTTGTGTCCACCTAATGTGACGTAATGTTTCAAGCGATAAAACTTTGATAAGTGTTATTCTAGCCACCATCCACTCCACCAACACATCCCCCCCCCTTTTCTTTTTTTTTTCAAATCCGAAAAAAAAAATGCAGTATGCTAACAATCGAATGAACGAATCATTCATACAGAATGAACAAATCAACCATACAGAATGAACAAATCAATCGTACAGAATTAACGAATCAATCATACAGAATGAACAAATCATTCATACAGAATGAACAAATCAATTATACAAAATGAACAAATCAATCGTACAAAATGAACAAATCTATCATACAGAATTAACGAATCAATCATACAGACTGAACAAATCAATCATACAGACTGAACAAATCAACCATACAGAATGAACAAATCAATCATTCAGACTGAACAAATCAAACATACAGAATGAACAAATCAACCATACAGACTGAACAAATCAATCATACAGAATGAACGAATCAATCATACAGAATGAACAAATCAATCATACAGAATGGTGGAGTTTAATACGTATCGCAGCACGGTTACTGATAGCGTCAGACTACAGTAGTAATTTTTCGTTCCTCTGAAATGGATCAAATAGATTAACAGGGTATTATCAGATTTTTTAACTATTATTATTATTATTATTTTGTTCTGTGTGTGTGTGTCTGTGTGTGTGTGTGTCTGTGTGTCTTTCTTTTTTTTAAGTTCTCACATTTTTTTTCCGTTTTTTTCCCTTGGTTGTAAGGGCAATAACTCGTATGAGTGAATTACCTCCCCTTCTTATGACCATAAACTCCGACATCATAACAATAATATATATATATATATATACATATATATACATATATATATATATATAGATAGATAGATAGATAGATAGACAGACAGACAGACAGACAGACAGACAGACAGACAGACAGACAGATAGATAGATAGATAGATAGATAGATAGATAGATAGATAGATAGATAGATAGATAGATAGATAGATAGATAGATAGATAGATAGATAGATAGATAGATAGATAGATAGATAGATAGATAGATAGATAGATAGATAGATAGATAGATAGATAAAGATATATACAGATATCAAATATGATACGCCAGAAATATAATCACTTGAATTCAGCCATGGATTATTTAAACGTCGAACATTAAAAAAATAAAAAAAAAGGGAGAGAAATACAAAATCATTATGATTGTTTTTAATGACAAGCGATTAAATCAATCGATAACCCGATTCCAGATCGATAACGGAGAGGTAAAAAAAAAATAGAGAAGCGTACAACTCACGTTACTGACGACGTGGACCGGGAAGGGCAGTCTGGTGCCTGGTGGTTTGAGCCCTCCCCCCGCCCCCACATCTCCCTCCCCCCTTTCCCTCGCCCCCAACCTATAATTAGTAAATCAATGAAATCAAACAATCAAGGTGTACATACACATTCCAGCCAAGCGAGGCGTGCTAATATGTACTCAGTTGGTTTTACTTGTATCGCCACCAAACGAAAAACTCTGTTTTGCACAATTTCAATAAGAATTCAAGAATTCACGCTATCGTTTTACTGGTTATGGTTTGTCTTCTTGCGATAAAGCGCTCGACTGTCGATCTGTGGGTCCAAGGTTCGATCTCCAGTGAGAACTATTGGAAATTTCCGCAGGTCATGGGGAAAGTTTTCGACACATCTCCTGTGGTGCCTCCATGGCCATTGCACTATCGGCTATGCTGGGCAGGGCCGGCTTTAGGCCGATTTTACCGTTTACTCCAAAATTGACCCCCCACTCCAGGCAGGGGCCCCTGCAATTTACACCTGGCATTAACAGTAATAGTTTTTATTGTAAATATAAAATTACAAGAGGGGCCTGGCAAGCATGCGTTAAATTGAGCCCGCAATTCGCAAGGCCGGTCCTGATGGTGGGGACGATAAAAAGGCACTACATAATAATTTAAAAAAAAAAACAGTCTTCCATTAGTGGTTTATATGATGTAAGAGATAAACATCTGAAGTCTATATAGGGACTTCAAAGATTGTTTTACGTTCTACGTTTTGTTCATGTGAAAAAAAATTACTTTGGTCATCGCACTTTACGATGATGTAGAATTAGAATTACAGGATTTAGGTTTACTGTTAGGTTTACTGTTAGGTTTACTGTTAGGTTTACTGTTAGGTTTACTGTTAGGTTTACTGCTACTCAAAGTTGGACATTTTTTTTGTTCACTCTGGGTGGGTGTGCGGTGACTATTGATAAAAATCAAATTTATGCAGGTCTTGTTTGTTTGTTTTTCATAGCCGAAACTAGATATTATGGGCCTATATTATATCACCCCCCCCAACCCAACCCAACCCCCAACCCAACCCAACCACCACCAAAATAACACAGACTGTAAAGCTGTGATTACACACGTGAATGTAGTATTTCACTGCTGTTAACACCCCCACCCCCGACATACCTAGCCCCCCTGCCACCCAATGCCCGATTAAGGCCTAGGCACTATAGGCACCCCGTGCCTAGGGCCTAAATAATCCTTAATCGGGCCTTGCTGCCATCCTTTGCCTCAAAATATTATAATCTAAACACAACAAGGATTTCTTATTATATCGCAGGTAGCACTGCCAGCTGCAGTAGGCTTTTCAACTAGTTTATATATAAATCTGCTTAGAGCCGGCCTTAATCGGGAGGAGCAGTGCGCTGGGCCCTTGCTGAGTATCACATCATGGGGTGGTTCTGGGGGGAGGGGGGTCTTGTCTCAAGCCCGGGGCCTGGGGCAGCTATTACAGTCGTCCACTAGACCCTCTTCCCACCACCCTTATTTCACCAAAGGCCGCCACTGGTACAACCCCGTTCCCCCCCCCCCCTAATTGTTGTAATTATGTAAGCAGGAGGCGTGATTGATTAATTGATTGATTGATTAATTGATTGATTGATTGATTGACTGTGTGAAGTGTGATATTGTCTCGGGGCTAGTTATTTTGCGAACGGTCGTTATTTATTATCATTACAATGAAGCTCTGATATGAAATACAAAATTAGAACAATAAAAACTATAACGACAAAAACAACAACAACAAAACAAAAAAAAACAAACGGATCAAAAAATAAAAAAAAACGGAATAATTCTGGTTAGCCGGCGAACAAGAAGCTCGTGTGTAACGTAATCCATTTATATTATTATAATAACGGCATTAAGCGACAAAGCGAGATCAAACCACTGATCTATCTACTTCACATATGACAGACGGGGGGGGGGGCTGGGGGAAAGGGGGTAGGTGATTGGTATCTGGAGGTTTAGCCGAGGCGTGGAATCAATGGGACCACAATGGCGGATGGTGTGTCGCAAGGGTGGGTTTTTTTTTTGTTTAAGATTTATAGCTCTATTAATACTTGTAAACTGCTTTAAATACTTCATCTAGTAGTGGGCGATCAATGGAACTGCGATACGGCCTCGTTCTGAACACATATACACACACACACACAATAAAAATAAGAATAATAAAATTCACCCAACACACACACACACAGAGGAATCAACTGAGATCAAGAGGTTTGCCTCAGTTTCGAAGTGCAGGCGATGAAATCTGCCTTTTGCGCATGCGTGCTAAGTTGTTGCGCCACACCAACGGTATTGAGATAACGATTTTATTTTTTTAATTGACGTGGGGGGAGGGGGTCGAGAGGGGGTGGAGGGGAGGGGTGACGCCAATGAAATAGCGATGTCGATCAGGGAAATAAATTTAATGACACCTCTCCCCTACTCCCCTTAACCCTCGATTCTAATTGCAACAGGATATTTCCATCGGAGTCGATTACGTAAAGATTTGTTTAATGATATTCGAGTACAGGTACTTAATTCACGCGCTATAAATTAGCGAGCAATTTTTTTTTTTATAAATTATACATTTTTCCGAAAGAAAAAATAGTTTACAAAAAAAAAAAATAATTTGCTAAAGCAAACTGAGAAGATTAAGAAAAAAACCTGATTGGCCCGACGGCACATTGAAACAGGCTAGAATCCTAAAAAAAACCAAAATGTTCCCTAACGAATCGCTGGGCGTTATGGTGGGCGTGTGAGTCTCTGCATGATAAGAACCCCCGGGCTGTAGGGGCCCCAACCAAGATGGAATCATTTTATTCCAGAAAGGCCCCTTTCAAACATGTTTCGCAATGAGCCTCCAAATGATACCACCGCCCAAACGTTCCTACAGGGTAATTATTCACAATTATCATACTGTAAGCTGACATTGTTTTTTCTTTTTCTGAATCCCCCCCCCCCCCGGTCTTGCAGGTCCGTACCCTCACCCATTCACTGGCCTACTCAGTCCTGTGGATTTGGCCAGGGCTGGCAGCCAGAAGCGGAAGCGACGTCATCGGACCATCTTCACCGAGGAGCAGCTGGAGAGGCTTGAGGATACGTTCCAGAAGACCCACTACCCTGACGTCATGATGAGGGA
>JAGDYQ010000317.1:672217-699717 GCA_021962125.1 Bulinus truncatus
GATCGATATGTTCTTGTACAATCAATGATTTAATAATAGCCTGTTGTTGTTCCAGACAATCTTGATCTTTATACGGCATTAATTATTGGTAGGTATTCTCAAACTGTCGGGAAGTAAAACAGGCATATAGTGAGCCGAGGGCTCGTATTACTACTTTGTGGGTATCCGCTTAAGCTGCCTTTCTCCAGGGCAGTTCTTGCTATCCCAGAGGGTGTTAACATGATTAAAAAAAAAATGCCACGGGAGAATCGCTGGTCATTCATGGTCCAGCTACAAGGATGGTCAATCCGATCTGTTGTCGACGGTCCTTGTATACACATTTACACAAGAGCTCCCTTCTCCTACCCTACTCCTCAAAACGTCAGAACTGCTTTGCCTACAGGACCGGCCGTAGGCCGATTTGACCGATTGCTCCAAATCGGGCCCCGCGCCAAGCATGGGCCAAGCATGGGCACACGCAATTGATATTTAGCATCTCTTGCCACAGGTTTTAAAAATTGGAAGAGGGATCTGTTAAATTGGGCCCAGCAATTCGTAAGGCCGGTCCTTATAAATGGGCGGGGGGGGGGTGTCTCCACTAAAATCTGTCAAGTGGACAAGGTATGTGGCAGTTTGACGAGTCACAGCTCAACATTTCAACAATTTGCTCTGGAATAGTTTCAACGTTTGCAGTTCAACTAAACTGAGGCACATGTTGTTTTTTTTACTATTGTTGTAATCAACTAAACACAACGATCAAGTTATGGGGGTGGGGTGGGAGGGGGGTGGAGGGGAGTAAATTTCGTGGCCCTCATAACAAGACTTTTAACACTTTTAAAAAGAAATACATTGACAATTGGGAAGAAAGGTGGTCGGGGGAGACCCTTGGAGGTACCGGTCCGTGGAAAGAATGTTACTGGGCCGCCCAAGAAACATTAAATTATTTCTTTTTTTTTAATTATTTCTCTAGTGATTGTGCGACTTTCCATTTACGAGAAATAATCAAAGCCCCCCCCTCCCCTTCCAGTGGGCCGCGGGTGAAATTATCCAACGCTGACCGGTCCATGGCGAGAAAAAGGTTGGGGACCAATGGCCTAGTTTATCTAATAACAATTCTGATTGGTGTATACAGAGATAATGAAAATAACAAACCGTTTATTTTTTTTTCGTTGTTTTACATTTTTTTTTGTTTGCAATCATCGTGTGAGAACCGTCGAGGCTAGTGTCGTGGGGTAGGGTTGACATCAAAGAACCCTGTCCTGCGGAGGGTCATCAAGTCCACAAAGATTCAACATTTCGGCACACTCGTCGTCTCAAACCCTCTCTAACACCCCCACCCTCACTACTTTTTTCCTTACAACTTTGTCTTCCGTCCCGCGTATTGTTGTTGCTCGTAAACCAGGTGAATAGAATTAAAGCAATATTGGGACCGTTAATTTTCTGTTTATCAGCGGGATCTAACATTAGTGAGGAAGGAATTAACGCGACGCTATTTCTCTCTCTCTCTCTCTCTCTCTCTCTCTCTCTCTCTCTCTCTCTCTCTCTCTCTCCCTCTCTCTCTCTCTCTCACGCAAAACCCTTTGATGGGGTTAAAATAATTACAATGTCCATTTTGCACGCAGCTTGTTAACAAATAAAAACAGTCACTCGGTAAAATCCAAAAAGGACACTAATCCATGGATACTGATAGTAAAGAAAACGAATGAAATCGTCAGACTGTCTGTACACGGCGTACGACCAATGCTTGGCCCAAGTTGTCTACCCTGTGTGGATGTAGGAAAGAGTTGTCGTCGATCATTAAGTCCCCTTGTCATTTGCTTCTTCGTCACAATGTGCGGATGTATGTGTTGATTTGATGCAGTGATCGCCGGTTGAAAAAAAAAAGGTATGTTTGGGAGAGTGTGTTGTGTGTGTGTTACTGTGTGTGTGTGCAGTGTGTGGGAGGGTGGTGCCAGGCGTGGTCTTAGCCAACTTGCCCACTGATACTGGACTATGCCCCGTCTTATGCTTTGGTTTTATATCGGCGCCATATTGATTAATTTTGTTTTAGTCGTGAAGGAAGAAGAATTGATTAGGGGCTGGGTGGGGAGGGGGCGGGGCGGGGGTTAGACCGGTAGAGTGACAGGCCGCTGGCCAAGATAACGGTGACCAGAGCCAACCTATTGGGGAAACGTAGACAACGGTTGTATCGCGCTGAATAACTGGAGGGTAGTAAAGTGGGTTTTATCTATTTTTGAGAGTGAGAGGCAAGTAGCAGGGTGCTTCGGTCATCAGACGCGGCGCCAACAATTTGACTCCCCCCCCCCTTCCCAAATGCAAAAATTGTTCCTCCACCCACCCACCCACCCCCAAATCTTTTTTTTTATCTGCAGCTTCTCTGGGTCTTCACTCTTCCATATCACCCCCCCCCTCCTCCCTCTGGTCTGTCTTCCCCTCTTCCGCCTCCGTATCACTGGAAGAGATGAGTTGAAGAAGAGACACACACATGTGATGTTAGCAGACCCACCGACAGAAATTTGAGCCCCCTGGGCAGGGCTGTTAGCCGCCCTCCCCCGTGCTGATAATAACATTTTCAAAAGTTGATTGGCCAGTTCAGTCCGGGCCCCTAAAACTCGCCGGGCCCCTGGCCGTTTCCCCCCAGCCCCCCCCCCTCGGCGGCACTGGATATTAGTAAACACGGCCTACCATTTCTAGTGTTGTGTGTGTGTATATATATACTGGCGTGGGGAGCAGGGCTCGATTTACCGCCGGGGATGCCGGGGATATAACCGGCACTGAGACCTGTCATCCCCGGCTCTGCTTTAGCTAATAATGTATCCCTGCCGGGGATATCACCGGCACTGAGACCTGTCATCCCCGGCTCTGCTTAAGCTAATAATGTATCCCTGCCGGGGATATCACCGGCACTGAGACCTGTCATCCCCGGCTCTGGTGAAACGTTAGAAAAAAAATTTTTTTTCATCCTCGGCATTGGTTTTTTCTTAAATCGAGCACTGGTGGGGAGAGAGACAGATTGAGTGAAGAGAGTACGTGGCATCCACTAAACCCCCCCTCCGTCCTCCCCTCCCATCTCCCCACCCACCTGCAGACCTCATCAATGTTTCAGGTCACCACTAGGGTTTCTCCCCGTGGGCCCGGAAAGTGTCCCACTCGTTTCATCGCTACGCTCACATTCGTTTTTACACCATCGGTTATTTTCCTCTGGAACAAGAAATCAGACGTTGGTCGCAAATTTATTTTAGAGAAGGCAACCGCTGCACGGGTAAGAAAGGAGGGGGGGGGAGGGGGAGGGGGTGGGGGGGGAGACGAAATAAAAATAAAAACCTTTGAAGGGCCGACGTTATGTTAAGGGGCAGGCGCTACACCAAGGCGCCCTCCATGAGAGCTGATTGCTCCGATAAAGCCGAAAAAGAACACCGGGGTGGGGGCGGGTTATAGTGGGGTGGGAACTGTCGGCGACGCTGTGACACGACTGAAGGAGGGATTACTGAGAAAACGACAAGAGACCCACTTGAGTGGATCTGTGGCAACCCCCAGCGATACGCCGCTGAATCGGTGGAATTATCTCAAAAAGTGGATCGGAGATAGAATCACAAAGTGAATCTGATACATACTGAATTATTTACTTTGACAATAGAAATACTTTATTCTTCCCACTCCTCCACACACACACACACACACACTACACACACTACACACAGAACACACACAAAGTACACCCATAGAAATACCCACTTCATAAATAAATATTTGTGTTTCATATCTTGAGATTAAATTAAATTTAAACAATCCTTATTTTGAAATTTGACCTATCGATTATCTGATTTCATTTATATAATTGTCAATAGTTAGTACCGTTTTAAAAAAAGGATAATACTGTTCATTGTTATGTTCATCGTTATTCTGTATCAGTTTAAACTATTTTTTGTAATACTTGAACTTATTCTCCCACTCCCCACCCCCTTTTTTTCCTCTTCCTCCAACTCCTTTTTCCTAATTCACAACCTCTCACTCACAGCCTCTCCCAAATGACACTTTGTCTGGTATATCAACTACAAACGCAGGAATGAATATACGAGCATTTTAAAAATAAATGTATTAATGCAGGTGTAAAATACAAATTATAATACGTGCAGGTATAATTAAACAAGTATTATCGTAAAGTTCCCTTAAGGCCCTGAAGGATCATCGGGGCAGATGAAGTGCAGAATTCATGTTTCTATAACCTCGGCATATGAAGGGATTGTGTGGTTAGCACAACGCCCTGCCGCCTTTACTCCCCCAACTTAAAATCAGGTACCCATTTAAAGCTGGGTGGAGTTGGGGGACTTACACCAAGGCCTTAAAAATCCCAAGATTCTCACTGAGGTTCGAACCCGAGACCTTCCGGTCGACAGAACCCGAGACCTTCCGGTCGACAGTCGAGTATCTACACCACTCGGCCATCCGTACCACTTAAAATACATATACAGACAGAAAACATACAGACAGTTAGATGGATAGTTATGAAGATAAAAAAAATGGATATACAGACAGATTAATATGGGCAAGGGAACCGGTTGACATTCGAGCGCTCTGCACCGCAAGACAACCCGTTCCCCCTAAACAACAAGTATTAACGAATGTATACATTTTTTTCATAAATATGAATTCAGTTATGAAAATTCAAATAATTGCATGTCAGGCTTGTGTCTCAATGTCAGATGTGTATAAATTCCATCGAACGAATCATACTTTATTTTTTTCAGGATCCGATACGTTACAGAAAACTTTTGTGTTTATGTTCCCGGGAACCCATTTTACTTGGGAGACCTTGACCCATCAATTCCCCTAGAGAGAAATCGACTGGCGTCACAGACATTCGAACCCATCATATTACCCCCCCCCCACGCACACACACACCCCTCATCTTCATGAGACGTAATCCATGAATCTGATGCTGTGAGCCCCCCAGGTTTATCAAAAATAGAAACTCATATCTGAATGTCATGTGCACTGGGAAGCTGTCTGCGATACAAGATGCAGCGCTTTTTGAACGATACAGTCCGTTGTAAGAAAGGTTGGTGGTGGGGGTTGGGGGGGGGGGAAGGGGTGGAGGACCAACATGGAACAAGAGTTTATTGGTCAGATACTTTGGCGATTGAAGGGGGGGGGGTTGCGGCTTAAACGTCAAAACATTGACCAAGTTTGACAATTCCTGGTTAAAATGTCGTTATTCGCTATTAATGTTGATGCTGCTTTGTCCAGTAAATTATGCAGGGGTGTGGGTGTGTGTGTGGTGTGGGGGGAAGTACTTTAGAGCAGGGCACATAGGTCATGTGATCAATGTGTCTTGAAAGTGTACACATTTAGCTACTGCTGTTGGGAGTGAGCTGTGTTTGTGTCAACGCTGATGTGTCGTTGGCTTCTGTGGTGCGCTGTATCTCAGTCTGTCCTCACACAATGTCTTAAGGTGGCAGCTTGAAGGGAGGGTGTGAGGAGAGGGGGGCGGGATGGGTGGTCGGGCTCTGTAGAGCGCATGACCGTCGACCTGTAAGGGGGGGGTTATCCCGGGTTTGAACCCCAGTGTACCACCTGATATATGCTGGTTAGACATAATAATTATCCACTATATCTTCCTGATGGGCAATATGGGGGCGGGGGGCGCCATACGGGAAAGGGGGTGGGTTGATCTGAGAGTGCCAAACTATTATTACTTTATTGTGGAGAGGCGATTTCTTCGTCCACACACCCCCGGGTGCTGGAAACCATACCTTTCCGTCCCTCTCTCTCCCCCCCCCTCTCTCTCTCTGGCGCACCACACACACACACATACACACACACACACACACATACACACACCGTTGGTTTGATGATCAAAAATAGGAAAGGTCCGAGCTAGTGATGAATTATCGCCGCTTGATAAACCAATGTAAGGATTTTAGTTTTCTTGACCACAGATGGACCTAACCACCTCCACCCCCCCCCTCCCCACTTCTCCGCCTTTGTTCACTGGTGTGAGAGCTGCACTGGGCTCTTTTTCCACACAAATCCTGACGTCGTCTTCGCCCATGAAGGTCGTGAGTGAGAGAGTGTGAGAGTGTGTGGTTATTAAATGTGACAAAAGTGTGGACGGGTACCGTAACATAAGGGGAGGGGGAGGGAGGGAAGGGGGCTTATCCCGATCGTCCGAGATCTTTACTTGTAGTTTGACATTAAATGAAAACTTGTTTCTTTGCAGAATTCAAAATAATCGTCGTGCGATCTTTACACCGTCAACACAACTCACCCCCCCCCCGCACCCGGGCACAAATACACACCAACAACCCTCTATTCCCCTGTGTCCGTTCTAATTCTCAACTCCACCCCTTCTCTCCGCCTCCCCCCCCCGCCCTTTTCCATAGCTTGTTGTACTATCACTTGTCAATTGTCTGTTAACTTTTTTTTTGCACCACCGACATATCCCTGACGAATGTCGCTGATGAGTGTCAAAGACGTCAGATGATAATAAATGATAAACAGATAAATTTGAAAAAAAAAAAAATGGAAACACACACTCACACACACACACACGCGCGCGCACACTCACACACGCACACACACACACACAGAGAGAGAGAGAGAGATCTGTTTGTCAGAATACCCAACTTGATCAAAGACCCGTGAAAGCGAGACGGGTAATATTATTTTTTTTTAAATATTATTAGATAATGTCTGCTTCTCTATTAACCCTCACCCCCACCCCCACCGAACTAAAAGCTCACATACGCCCGCGAAAGCTTTCTTATAAAATTACGATATTGCAAATGTTCGGGGTTGGGGGGGGGGCATATTAGTGGGTATCTTAGGTTTTTGCTTTTTTTTTCTTTGTTTTTTATTGGGTTTTTTTTTTCATTTTTTGTAAAATTCTGGGACTTTTCCAATGAAACATTTTCTTTTCAAATTTTAATCTTATGAAATATATTCGTATATTTTTTTTTTAAATCCCCACGATTCATATATTCCTTAAATACCAATTATTCATGTACTAGCTGTACCCTGCAAAACTTTTGCATAGAGTTATACCTCCTTAGGCTTGATCGGTTTTTGGTTTCGGGCAGATCCGATTTTTTCATGATTGTATTTTAAACTGGAATACTGTTGTATTAATTCTTTACTTTCGATTTAACACAGAGCCCAAAATCGCTATTATTTTATTAGATTCTTAAATCCCCATGTTTTATATATATCCCTAAATCCCCCATGAAAAAAAAAATTAAAAAGAAAATACAAGCGTAGAAAATGTAATTATAATCATAAGAGACGTTTGCAATAATATGAAAACAAAATCAAAACATCTAATCTAGCATAAATGGAATGGGGGCAAGGGGAAAGTACTCAAAACAGAAATTACGCATTAGGCCATGGGTGGCCACGCATGAGTTTCATAAGCTCCGAAAACATCTCAGCGAAATACCGCATGTTGCCACCCCAGCCCTATGCGTTGAAAGTTCAATGCACCAACCGATTTTCGTGCGAAATTGTTCTCAAAAGTTTTGTTCGAATTACAAGTTATTCGAGCTTTAGAACTTTCGGACCTCGAAATAATACTGTATTTAAAAATATTGGGTTTTTATTCAGATTTTGTTTTTTTTTATCAGCTAAATCCTGGTTGTTTTTTTTTTAATTAAAGTTATTTCCCATGGGTAGCCCTGCCTACAGCCTTAATAGGTTGAAAAAAGTCATTGGAGAGTTAAACATTCCAGTCCAAGGAGGGTTAAACACCCGTCAATGGAGGTTTAAAATAACACAGTCCTTTCCATCTTGGAGGGTTAAAATCCCAGTCAATGGAGGGTTAAAGAAATCAGCGAGTATCAGACGGTTTCAACCACAACGGTTTGATGATAAAATAGAAATGACGCCGCTGAGTTAATTATGAGAGCGTTTAGAGCGTCCATTCAATGTTATTTTTTAAAAAAATTATTCTTTTCTTTACTGTTATTCTAGAGCAAGCCATGTTTCTCTGACCATACCACGACACATATAAGTCATTTGAGGTATCACACCCCCACCCCCCACCTCTAATAGTCCATACGCTCAAGAGAGGGTAACTCGAAACGTTTCTAAAAAGATCCCTCCTTTTATACTAGAGTTAAGGCCCTTCAACCCCCCCCCGCCACACCCCCCCCCCAATTTCAATTTTATTTTGGGAAGCTCTATTTCATTATTTTTTTTAAAAAAAAGTATTTAACCGAAATAATACAGAGAGCGGAAAGCGGAATTAGCCAGAGGGCCGTCACAATAGACAGAAAGGGGTTGAAGAAGGGGGTGGGGTGGGGGGGGTCACAATGATAATTAAATGAAAGTGATCCGTAATACGGGTTTTAGTGGCCGTAGGTGACCTCCCCGTCCCCAACCCACGCTGTTCATTCTCCCGATCCCTGGGTGTGTGTGTGTGTGTGGGTGTGTGTGTGTGTGTGTGTGGGAGTAGTGGGCGGGTGAGGGGGTGGTGGAGGAGTCATCCCAACTCCCCCCCCCCCACCCTAATTGGTTCCGGAGACTGACAGGATAGAGACGTGTTTTCTTTACTTCCGCCTGATTTGAAAAAAAATCTCCCCTTTTCCATTGATGTCGGCGGTTAATTTAGCAGACGAGAGTCGACCAAAAAAAAAAGGGAGGGAGGGATAGGTGAATGTGAGGCATCAGCCCGTGTACTCGACGACGAGTCTTGATGGCCAAGTGAAGGGTGGAGAGTCTAAATGTTGCACCATTTCAACACCCCCTCCAATCCCCCTATCCCCCGCACAGTCCCTTAGAGGCTTTAGATAAACAGGAGGTTTGACCAGGAGGCGGGATGCTCTCATTTTAGTCGCCGTAGTCTCTCCACTCCAAACCCCCACCCCCACCACCACCACCACCACCACCCCACCCCACCTTCCATCATTTAAGTCTGGAGACGTCTGGACTGAGCGAGGATCGATTTCATGACCTGGGGGTCCTCCCCATCCCCCCCTCTTACCTGACTATGTCTTTGACCGCACCCCCTCCGTCCCCCAACTCCCCCCCCAACCCACTTACACCACAAAAATAGAAATTTAAAAAAAAAAAAAGATAAATACAACAAAATCTATCAAGTAGCTCGAGGTCAGTCTAACTAAGTCTATGGACAGAGCCGTATAGGTACGTATAACAGGACCCTAGGAAATAGGAGTAATTGAGTCGCCCCTAGGTAAAGAAATCAAACAATGCCGCAGAGCTTACAAATTATGGGGCACCTAATAATATTTTATATCTGTGTGTGTGGGGGGGGGGAGGAAACATTTATCCACACTCACAGCCACACCCACACTCACTCAACTTTAAAAGTCAATTTTATCCCGGGGGGGGGGGGTGTGTTCCTTACATTATTTGCAAAGGTAGCCCTTACCTTTGACGGGCCTGACTGTCTATAGTATGTGGGGGGCCCATGCCAGAATGTATAACTCTTCCAGAGCAGTTATATTTTTTTTTATTTTAACAAGTAAACAAATATGTTCACTTTAGAATAACAACAAACTCGACCTTCAACTATCAATGTTCAAGTCGTTTAAGATAAAAGATCATAAATATTTAATACAGTAATTATTGTTTTTATTGAATATAAACGCTTGACTGAAATTTAAGAATGGCCCAAAATTTAGCAAAAAATAACGTTAAACACGGGAATCTGACCAAAATAAGCCATTGCACCATTAGACGGGCGCATAAAATTGTGTAAAATTTTGATGTAAAATTACCACAAAAAATAAAAAGAATACGTAGGTCTCTACAAATCGATTAGTTGTACTATCAGCGCCGTACCTAGGTGTTTGGGGGCCCGGGGGGCTTGGCTTCTTTGGTGGCCCCTCAGTAGCGTAGCGAGCTTAACTCGAGCCAGGGATACATACCTTTTTAGCGCCCCCCCATTCGAAAACCATATAATATTATATGTTTTGCGGACAGTTTGGCGCCCTCTTTGTGAGTAGCGCCCGGGTAATGATGCCCCCGTCACTACGCCACTGGGGCCCCTTGCATTTTAACATTTAACATCATGACATGAGATAATGTACTTACTATTTAATGTAAAAAAAAACATTTCGGGCACTCCTTTGGGGGCCCTCCTCAAGCTGTGACCCAGGGGTGGGGGTGGGGAACTTTCAACTTCGGACATCCCTCATCCCCCCCCCTAGTTACGCCACTGGTACTATGAAATAAAAATTTAAAACAAACAATTAAATGTATCACAAAATTTATTCATATTCAGTAGACATTTTTTTTCAATGAATTTGTTTATTTATTAAAAATAATAAATCAATAATAACTCCACATTTAGATCGAGGACTAGAGAATTTTACACCTAGACGAAAATGAGTGCGTGTAAAGGCGAAAACAAAAAAGGCGTCTTTGATGTACATTTGAATATGTCAGCCCTAAACGCCCTATATATATAATATATATCACTTAGAAATAATGCAATCTAGTCTTGTGAGATATTTGTTCAATACAAAACACTCGCAGCAAGCATTTTATAATAAAAAGATTTAGAAGAAGAGGAGACCAAAGAAAAAAAAAAACCCAACAATTTAAACAAGGGAAGGGGGTGGAGGAAATAAATGAAATAAGCTTTAAATCCAAAGATTTCATTGGCTGAATGCAAGGGGGCGCCACCAAGTGAGACATCAACATCCATTCTTCTGTCTGTCTTCTCCCACGACTCGCTCCATTCTCCCCCTCCCCACCCCCATCCCCACACCCCTCTTTCCTTTGAGCTTGCAGCAGATTTGCATTAATCCTATAAGCTATAAACGCCTTTAGAAACAGGGGTGTGCAACAACAAGGAACGCAACTCTGATTGCACCGTCACCCAAGGGAGATAATAACCCCCTCTTGTCATCGATACCGTGTTGACCCCCCCCCCCGGACCGCCCTCCTCCTCCTCTTTCCTTACCTACCTCCCTTCCCCCCATCTATCGCCCGCCCGACGTGGCGGATTTTCGCAGGTACTGGATAGCGCCGCGGGGGAAAAACTGCTCGGCGTCCTTGCCGAAGAAGAAAAATGATATTTTGACTGGCGCCCTAGATCTTTTTATTCCATTATTATTATTTTGTTCGATTGTTATTTTATTTTTATTTTTTTCAAAGATTTGTTTTTCTCCTACTGGCGATATTATAATAAAATGTAAAAGAAAGAAAAAAATAGAAAAGAATTTTTTTAAAAAAAAGGAATAAAAATATTTAATATGTAAATATTCTACGGTATTAGAAATGAAGAATATAATCCCAGACTGATGTGTTGATATAAATCTAAGTATTAGCTCCCTTGAATAAAGTCTTTTTTATTTTTATAATGCGTAGCAGGAGGCGCGCAATTCGATAGTGCAGACTGCAAAAAAAAAAAAGAAAGAATGAATTGCTCTATCGCTGGTGCACAATGCAATAAAGGATTGTTCTATCGCTAATTCATACAGCATTAAAGAATTGCTCTATCTTTAGTGCACATTGCTGTAAAGAATTGCTCTGTTGCTAATTCAGACCGCAGTAAAGAATTGTTTTATCGTTGGTGCAAACAGTAGACATGGGGAGGGGAGGGGGGGCACAGATATTAAAGTACAGATACAGATCCAGGATACGGGAGGATAGACAATCATCAGATGGACGGTGACGGAGGGGGCGGTTGGTCGTGCGGTTATGCTCAGAAGTAGTTATGGGGTCAGAGGTAGTGATGGGACGGCCGTATATTTTTTTTATTAATTCCGATACAAATATTTATTTTTCTCTCTAAACTGTCTATCCGAATTCGATTCCAATCTATAGAGCTAACAGACTTAGTGGAATGCTTCACAACATGCAACATTCCGAAGCTAATCGATACATTATTTAATTCCTTTATCCAAAAAGGTTCTGATTTTTCCAATTTCTTATTACGATATATCGTTCCATTATTACTTTTTAGCCCCTTTCGAAAATGAAAAAAAAATGGGCTCAAAAGGCCCCAGTTGCTCGAAAAGATCATTGGCCCAAAAGATTTGTAAGTGGCCGAGTGGTGTACATACTCGACTGTCGACCTGAGAGTCCTGGGTTCAACCCTCAGTGAGGCCCACGGAATTTTTCTAAGTGAAATTTGGTGAAAAGTCATCCCACAAGTCCACCCAGCTTTAAATGGCTACCTGACTTTAAGTTGGGGAAGAAAAGGTGGCTGTGCGTTGTGCTAACCATACAATCCCTTCATATGCCGAGGTTATAGAAACGTATGAATTCTACACTTCATCTACCCCAATGGCCCGTTAGGGGCTAAGGGAAACTTTATTTTTTATATTGGTGGTGTGGTGGGGGTGGGGGGATAGAAGGCCAATACTATACAGTTTCAATGTATATAAATGGAGATCATTTTTTTTTATTTTCATCTAAACAACAGCGTTCGATGGTAGCAAGGCAGTGTTTCCAAATATGTATTACACGTACCCCATGGGGTAGAGTTTGACAAGGGGTACACGCTGTACCGGGCTGAGAACATCTGGTAAAACATTCACGGCTAACTCGAAAGCCAGTAATGAATTGAGGAGGGGGGGGGGAATCTATGACCAGTAAAAACAATAAATATGTATTTTTTTTTAAATTATTTTTACTCAGCATTTCAAAAAATAAAAAAAAAAGGGATGTACACAGATGTCGAAAGTTTGCGAAACACTGTGTAGTAAGTTCAGTTGGAAGGGTTAAAGAAAAAAGCGAATCATGTGAAATGCACAGAGTCGATTGAACAAAACATACACACGCACGCACGCACGCACACACACTCACACTAACACTTTAAAAGTTTTAATTTCTCTTCAATTGGATATTTTAAGGGCGAGGGATAAAAAAAAATGTTGTAGTTTGCAGATCTGAGCCGATAAAGAGAGCCCTGGGAGAAAGCAAACCCTTGCTCGTTTATCAGAGACAATCCCTCGTGGGGGTGGGTGGGGGTGGAGGGCGCTAGAACCTAGTTGGGAGTGAGGGGCGCAGATAACTCTGAAGTCATTAGATCAACAAGAAAAGAACAGCTTATCTCCCACTTTTTCTCCACCCCCCCCCCTTACATCGACACCTCTTACTGACCCCCATCCCACCCCCACCCCCGGTGCCCCTCGTGTACATTTGTTGAGTAGGATGGGTTGGGTGAGAGGGGGGTTAGGTAACACAATAGTAAGAATACATTAAGAGGATATGGGGAGCGCGGGTGTGGGGGCTTGGGGAGGGGTAGGCAGAGCTCCGTCATCCGGTTAGACCCAGGGCCGTTAATCGCACTTTCATCAATAATGGACGGGAGGCACTCAGGCGGGAACGCAACAACAGAATTAAAGAATTACTTATGGGGTATCGACCCGAACATCAAAAGGCGCCTCCTCCCCCCCCCCACTCCCCCCACCCCCACTCTTCCCTCCTCCCCCCTCTCCTACTTTCCACATACATCCTCCATCTCACTCCATGTTGTGTGTGCGTGCGCGTGTGTGTGTGCGTGTGTGTGTGTGTGTATGTGCGTGTGTGTGTACTGGCTGATTCATAAAGAGGACCAGTTCGCTGTTTATGCTTTAGGGATGCAAGCGGGTGTGGCGGGGGGGGGGGGGGAGGTAGGCTCAATGGCTTAACGTTAGTGCCTTGGGTGTATACAGAGGCAGGTACTCGCAGAAATAACATGACGAGATATGGAAGATCTATGGGACAGCCAGAGACGCCACCAAATAATCTTCGGACCCCCCTCCCCCCTCCACCCACTGACAGTCTCCACCAAGTGGGAGCGGTGTGATCATACACACATACAAGCAGTGCCGCCGAGAGGGGGGGGGGCAAAAATTCGCAGGGGCCCGGCGAGTTTTAGGGGCCCGGACTGAGCTGGCCAATCAACTTTTGAAAATATTATTATCAGCACTGTGGGGGGGGGGCTCTTGACAGCCCTGCCCAGAGGCCCGAAATTTCTGTCGGTGGGCCCGCATACAGGCACGGCAACCTTAGGTGCCCCCCCCCCGATAGTCTCTCACTGTTGTCGTTATTTTTTTTCTATAGTACATTAATGAAAACTACAGGAACGTTAATGGTAGTGAAGTAAAGCACCTAAATTTATCCCAGCCTAGGGACAGTCATTGGGTATACACATCCCAGCCATGGGATATTCGATGTCCATAATCTATCCCATAAACGGGATAGGCATTTGTTCATATCTATCCCAGACACACCACAGCAACCAATAGCCTCGGATGACACCGTCTGGCCGTGTTTTCGAATTTATCCGCACGGATCTTTTATCGATGGCTCATTACTGGGTTCCTTTTTATTTTTCCTCAGAGGATTATTATTGTGGCTGCCTGCACCAGACACTATGAGACGAATAATTCTATATTGTTCCCAGATACTCTGCACAGATAAATGATAAATAATACAGCGCCATGTTTCCCCGATGCCAGCCACGTTTCGTAGCAGAGGCGATTGTCCGTCCCACTCCTTCCCCCCACCCCCTACACCCTCACTCCCCCATTCCCCTAAAGCCATCACATAAACACATAATGCATTTAGATTAATGGATAAAACGCTTGCTCTCCGTGGCTAGAGATATGTTTTCAAAGGTAGCAAATAATGACCACCCCCCACACCCACCCCCAACCCCCACCAAAAAAAAAAAACAATGGACAGAAAGACACACACTCATGCAAAAGCCGATAAATTTATTGGACAAATCGATAAATACAATAAAGAAAAAGAAAGGCGCGTTATTTTTTGTTTTAATAATCTGGTGATGTTGGCTTAACCAGTCCTCGCGTCTAGAGATAGCCATCAGACTGATCGGCCCCGGTAGGGGGAGAAGGAGAGAGAGAGAGAGAAAGAGAGAGAGAGAGAGACGAGAACATCAACGTTACAAGAAGTGGAGTGGGTGGAGGGGGGGTGGCAGGGGTAATATTGCCAGGGACCTGAGCTCGATTGGGTGTAGGGGTGTGTGTACGGCGCGAGGGAGAGGGAAGAGGATCGGCTGGGGTCGATTAAACCCGATGATACTGAACGGACGGCTGATTCGCTTTAAGTCCCGGGACAGCGGCCGAACACATTAGGAAATAGCTTTGCGTATTACTTGATGCTGATGAAGGCATATCGCGACTGGAGATCTATGGGTAGGGGGCGGGTGAGGTTAGGGGCTGGAGGAAAGGGGAAGGAGGGAGATGTTTGTGACAAGGGAGGAGTTCAGTGCGCGTGTGCGCGTGTCGCTGTGTTCCATGGGACAGATACAAGTAGAAAGGAAACGGAGAGAGACCGAGAATGAGAGAGAGAGAGAGAGAGAGAGAGAGAGAGAGAGAGGAGGTGAGTTTGACCAGATGAAAGAGATAAGGCTAGTGAATTTGATAGATATAACGCCTCACGGAATGAGTGATTAAAAAAAACAGGTTGAGGGAAGGGGGGGCACAAAGGAGGGGGCGGGGGTGTACAGGGAGTGATGGCTAAATGTCTGTCTGCCAGATAGAATACAATTACGAGATAACAAACTCAGGGGCGTGTTCTATTCCAATGTTTCTTTTTTTTTTTTTTATATAATGAAGCTGGTGACCGGGGTGCCAGGGGTGGATACAAGAACCAATGGTAGGTGAGGCCAGGTCGTGGTTTTATTGGCTGACCATTGTCATTGACCGTCGTCGTCCCCACCACCACCCTCCCCCCACACACACATCAACCCCCCACCCCTACATACACACACACACACACATTGTTACCCAATAAACATGAATACATTTATCAAGTCTGTTGTGTGTTTTGAAATGGCCTTTCCTACTTTTACTCCAGCCAATAAAAAATTGAGATATTGAAATAACGTTCGGCACCGTCGTAGCAAACTCACCATAAGGAGGAACACATTTTATAAATTATCTAGTCCATCGGGAGGAGAGCCAAAGTATCAGTATAGTGGGAGAGATCAATTGTCCAGTACATGGGGAGAGACAAATTGTCCAGTACAGGGGAGAGGTAAATTGTTCAGTACAGTGGAGAGATAAATTGTCCAGTACAGGGGAGAGATAAATAGTCCAGTACAGGGGAGAGACAAATTGTCCAGTACAGGGGAGAGACAAATCGTCCAGTACAGGGGAGAGACAAATTGTCCACTACAGGGGAGAGATAAATTGTCCAGTACAGGGGAGAGATCAATTGTCCAGTACAGGGGAGAGACAAAATGTCCAGTACAGGGGAGAGATAAATTGTCCAGTACAGGGGAGAGATAAATTGTCCAGTACAGGGGAGAGATAAATTGTCCAGTACAGGGGAGAGACAAATTGTCCAGTACAGGGGAGAGATAAATTGTCCAGTACAGGGGAGAGATAAATTGTCCAGTAAAGGGGAGAGACAAATAGTCCAGTACATGGGAGAGACAAAATGTCCAGTACAGGGGAGAGATAAATTGTCCAGTACAGGGGAGAGACAAAATGTCCAGTTCAGGGGAGAGATAAATAGTCCAGTACAGGGGAGAGACAAAATGTCCAGTACAGGGGAGGGATAAATAGTCCAGTACAGGGGAGAGATGAATTGTCCAGTACAGTGGAGAGATAAATTGCCAGTACAGGGGAGAGATAAATTGCCAGTACAGGGGAGATATAAATTGTCCAGTACAGGGGAGAGATAAATTGTCCAGTACAGGTCAGTCAACGAGAACCGAATTCCGGCTTTTCATAAAATTAAAAAAAAAACAATTAGGTGCCACACAATATTATCATATTTTTTTGACAAAAAATTTACTAAAGGGTTATGGTTTGGGTTATGGTTTTTGGCTGGGGTTAGGGTTTGTTGTCATGCACCGGCGGCGGAACGAAATATTTTAAGGGGGGGCAAGCCAAAATTCAAGGGGGGGCGCCGCCCCCCCCCCCCCTTGAAAATTTAAGGAGGAGCAAGACAAAATATGACCGAAAGACAAATTTTACCCCCTTAATTCTAAAATAGAATATAGTAATTCTGTAGCAAGTATTTAATCGATATTATTAAAAAATAATATATTAAAAAAAATAAAAATGAACATTGAGCACTTCTGTCGTCAACTGATTCGTAATGTCAGTTTGTTTACAAATTTAATAGTGAAATTAGATCAGAAAATTACTGATAATTATCATGAATGATGATGAATATGAAACCGGAAACTCAATAAACAAAAAGTAATTTATGAAAAGATAATAAATAATTGTATTTTCTTTAAAAATTACATTTGCCGTCATTCGGTAGATGGCAATACTTCTCCAGGCCCGTAGCAAGGAATATTGGATTGGGGGGGGGCGAAGTCATTTTCGGGGGGGGGGGGGGTGCCGAAGAAATGTTCCTAGGGCACAGGGGCGGATCTAGGCAACTTTGACCGGGGGGGGGGGGGGCAAAACTGTTTTCATTGTTGAAAATTGGTCTTAGAACAAAAAAATATTTCGATAATTTAATGATGTATTACCTAAACTTGCGATAACGGGGGGGCATGTCCCCGGCCCCTCCCCTAAATCCGCCCCTGGTGGGGTAGAAGAAATGTTCGGGGGGCGAAAATGGAGGCGCAAAGCGCCGAAAGCTTGCGAACGGAAAAGAGGGTTTTTGGAGGGGATCTCAGTGAGTCCCCTCACCAAGAAATTTTTTGCAGTTCCATATCTGGAGTGGTGCATTTTAGTACCGATTGTTTAGCTATTAATTAGAAATATATAATTTAAACTACGTTTCAATAATGCATGGCATGTTGCTGTTTTGTTAAAAATAATTTAATGATAAAAATGTATTAAGGCTGAGCAATTTCTGATTCCTGTTATAAATATATTGACCAATAGTTCTACTACACAATTGTTACATAATAGATACCTGATTTATATTATTATACTGTTAGTTTAACTTACAACCCGGGAAGAACGACAAAGATGCACGAATATAGCTTAGCTATTTGTGTGATATTTCTTATAAAATGTTGAAAACAAAGAACAGATCTATCAACAACAATAGTCGCAATTATTCAATTTAAAATAAAATTAATTCTGCTAAAAAGTAAATTTGCAAATTAAATAACATCAATCAGAAATCACGGAGTTTGTACTTTATTATTTTATTATACATATGTATAAAAATGAAGTCAGAAGTAAATGCTATTTTATTAACTTATTTAAGTTGCTAGTTGTCCTCAGAATATACCAAAACTATTACAAGGTTGCGAACAGGCCCATCGACAGAAATTTCGGGTCCCTGGGCAGGGGTGACACGGCCCCAGTGCTGATATTAATATTTTAAAAAGTTGATTGGCCAGCTCAGTCAGGGTCCCTAAAACTCGCCGGGCCCCAGGGCATTGGCTCCCCCCTGCCCCGACCCCACACTCGTCGGCATTGGTTGCGAACTTATATTATAATACGTTTCAAATTTGCAAACGTCGTGGTTTAGCACTGAATTTACCTAAAAATGTTTCAGCATTCAGATTGTCTGTTTTCAAATGTAAGCAGGAAAAGATTATTTAGACGCTTTTGTAACTTTGATTTGCGATATGGGGTGAGCATTCGTGTGAGGGTTGAGAAACTGCTCTCACACACGGCTGTTGAAGCCCCAAATACCAATAAGATTCAATCTTTTATGCCCAAAAATTAGATAAGCTATATATGTAAGAAAAATAGCCTGAATGATTGCCAAAATATAAACTTTTAAGTTTTTATTGTTTTTGATTTATTGAACAAAATGATTGATGTTTTATAGCCGTTATTATTAAAATTTTGTCAAAAAGCTCAAATCATGCACTGGGGGGCTCAGGTCATGCACGGGGGGGGGGCTCAGCCCCCCCCTCTGGCTACGGGCCTGTACTTCTCTATACTTATAAGACGCATTTGCTATCTGTCTGTCTGTTCCCTTAAAACTCAAGATCCAGACAACCAAATAACGTGAAATGTGATACACGCAGTGGCACAACCGGAAGGGGGGGGGCAGGGGGTGGCTTGAGCCACCCCCCCCCAGGCCAAATCATCAATACATAATTTACGTTATAAAGTTACAAAAAAGACTGTCAAACTGTCTTTTTTCAATATGTGAGCCCCCCCCCCCACCCCCAGCATTTTTTGCTGGTTGCGCCACTGGGTACACGTACACAAAATTGCATGGGGAATGTTCTTAAACAGGTTTCGTTCCATCTCAATGGGTACTTTAATTGTGATTAATTATTTTGGATATCAAAGACATGAAAATTGGCAAACTTTTACCCCGATTTCAGGTTTTACGAGCTTCTCTCCCACATAGCTAACTTACTATAAATATGATCGGTACGGGGAACCAAATATCACATTACTTACTATATTATTACATTCCATTCCTTCATCCATAGGAATTGTCATCTTTTGATACAGTCATGCCTAAGAGAGAGAGAGAGAGAGGGAGAGTGGGAGGTAAAGAGGGAGGGAGGGAGAGAGAAAGGGGGAGGGAGGGAGGGAGAGAGGGAGGGAGGGAAAGAGGGAGGGAGGGAGGGGAGGGAGAGAGAGAGGAACTGCCAAAAATGTTGTGTAGCACATTGCTTTAAGATAAATGTACCCTTTTATTGCAATTTGCATGCAAAAAAAACCTTTTACGCGTCTTATTTTAAATCTTAATTAAACGTCAAATTACGCTTCTTAAATAAACAGAAAACATTATTTTAAACCCGGGCAAAGCCGGGTACTTGCAACTAATTTTAAAATATGCCACAACAACTCTCAATAATGTGATTACTGTAAAATGTCAATTAATTATCATTTCTTTCAAATATTAAATTTAAGAAATAAATCAAATGAATTATGAAAATGAAAATGATACATATAAACTAAAATGAATTACAAAGTTTAATAAGTTAAAATTTTAGGGGGGGCAGACTGGAAATTCAAGGGGGGGGGCGCCGCCCCCCCTTAAAAGTTTTAGGGGGGGCCGCTGCCCCCCTTAAAAGTTTTAGGGGGGGCCGCTGCCCCCCCTGCTCCGCCGCCAGTGTTGTCATGTATGTGCTCGCGCGCACAACTTAGGGCGACCACTAAAAAAGCTGAGTACAGACGTTATTATCTTTGTAATCAAACCTCCCGAAAACTCCAACCCCCTTCTGAACCCAGTTATCCCACCCCCACCCTCACAGATTATTTACCCCCTTGCTTGATCTATCAGTCTATCAGTCTATCAGTCTATCAGACTATTTTTCCCTTTTTGCTTTTTTTTTAGTGTTTTCAATTCGCCTTTGTTAAAGAGTTATCAAATTCCCAGTATCTGTCATGTAGTCATTCTCTCCCCTTCTGACTGTAATTGTCTCCCCTTTGTCGCAGGTTTATTTGAATATCCCGCTGTGGGTTGTCCAATCCCCCCAAAAGTTTTTTACTCCCCCCCCCCTTTTTTTTTCTTTTATTTAACCCATATTTTATGTTATTATTATGTTTGTCTCTATGTGCTACCCGTGTCGCCAATCCAAGCAGATTTAGTTACTAGACCAATAGGCTCTGCCATTGGGTGAATTTTAAATACAGAAATGTTGTATTGTCTGCTTATTATCTATTTTATTTATTTATTTTTAATTTTATTCCAGACTTTATTGATTATTCTACATTTTGATGGCAGATGTAACATTTTGGTTTTATTTTATACTAGCTGTACCCTTGCAACACCTTCGCATAGGCTTTCATCCCCTTAGGCTTGATCGGTAGGCTAGGTTATTTTTTGGTTTCGGGAAGATCCCATTTTTTTCATGGTTGTATTTTAAACTGGAATACTGTTGTATTAATTATTTACTTTCGATTTAACGCAGAGCGCAGATCGCTTATATATATATATATATATATATATATATATATATATATATATATATATATTATTTTAATATCCCCATTGGATAAAGAAGTAAACGCCGCTTCAAGCACATGTTGCTGTCAAACCACAACAATCGTTCACTAGAGTTGTACCAAAATGAGACTTAAGTAATGACAAATTTAAAAAAAAGGGGGGGGGGATTGGACTTCTTTGAATAATATAAGGACTCAGCAGTGGGAAGGGTTGTTAGTATCGAAGTATCGGTGTCGGCCAATACAGTATCGGCGATACTTTTTTTGTAGTATTGGTTGCTGTATTGCCGATCCTTTTTGTATCAAGTATTGATTTGTGTATCGCCGATACAATTTTAAACGAAAAAAATTCGATACTCGATACCAATACTTTTCTATTACCACTATTAGGTAGAAAAACGATAGCGATTTTAGTACCTTGTTTTAAACATAATCTACATACATTCAACAACTACTAGTAATCATAGCCATCAACCCTACCTAAATTAACACCACCCACCTCCCCACAAATACAACCACGGTCAGCGAATTGTAGGAAATTTTGAAGTTTTTGCTTTGCGCGCCGATATCTATAAATGTTATTCTTATAGTCATTCATTCATTTACTTTCTTTCTATCAACTATTTGTTCAATGTTTCAATGAACGACAGAAAAGAAAACTTTATTTCTTTTTTGATCGATCTGTCAGTTATTTAAAAACTTGAAAAACTTGCACTCTTTATATTTTAAATAATAATATTTTGTTATTCTCAAAAGTGTTGGTATTGTATTGGTATCGATTTTGGCAATACGTTTTTACTTGAGTATGTGTATTGGTATTGGCGATACTCTTTTCATGAAGTATTGGTATTGGTATTGAGAATTTCAATTTAAGAGTATTGTTAACAACCCTGGCAGTGGGTGTCTTAACACGTGTGTTTAGCAGACGTATAGAAAAGGTGTAGGGCGCCTCTGTATGGATGAGATGAAATCTGTTAGATAAACCACACATGGGACAGTTTTTTTTTTTGCAGTGCCCTTCTTTCATCCCCCCCACCATAGCCGATAGTGCAATGACCATGGAGGCACCACGGGCAGGTGATTGGACACGTCGGGAGTCGAAGCGTTAAGAAACCCGCTCACTAGCACAGCGCCACCCTGTCAGGCACCAGCTAGCCAGTTTAAGCTGGGTACAATTGGGAGCTATCCCCAGGGTGTGAAAAAATCCAAGGTCAGCGGGGACCATCCGTAACCCCGGAGCCCTTTCTCGGCCCTTCTCAAGTATTTCGGTACTGTCTGAGTTGTCGCACTTCAACTTGCCACATAATGTTCATAGATCGAAAGAAAGAAAAAGAAAAGGGGGGGGGGGGGGAGAGAGATGGTGCAAAAAAAGAGTAGCGAACACACACACACGCACACAAAACTGTACACAATTTGCAATTATTATTATTTCTCTGAGCTGGAAGTAAATTGGCGAAATTTGTTTAAGGAGAATGACATAGATAAATGTCGCGTTGAGGGAAAGGGCAGACCATGGCGAATACTTTTCCCCCCTCCCTCATAAATGGTTTCATCTGCTCCCTATAGAATCATGTATAGTGTCTGACCCCGCCGGGTGGGTGAGCAGACAGACCGAGGGACCGGTCGTGTACCCGGGTATCTCGTGTCTGGGTGATGCCAGACGATGAGCGAATGTTTCCGGTGGCTAAATGGGCAATTGACATTAGGCTCTGTATGTTGGTGAGTGGATTGTGTGGACTGCGCAATAGTGGGTGTGTTTGTGTGATTGTCTGTTTCCCTATAAGCGTGTGTGTGGGTGTGCGTGTGTGATTGTCTGTTTCTCTATAAGTGTGTGTGTGGGTGTGCGTGTGGGTGTGCGTGTGTGTGTGTTGTTGTTGTTGTTGTTTTCTACTGTGTCTGTGAATGTATGAGTGTGTTCTCGGTTGTGTGTCTTTGTATGTTGATAAATAAGTAGCAATATGTTTTCTGCGTGTATGTATGCATCAGGCCCGTAGCGTGCGGGGGGGTCAGGGGGGCCACCCCCGCGTTTTGTCTGCCCCCCCCCTCTGCTTATTTGTTCTACTTAGTAAAATGTATTACCTGGCCCCCTTGCTATTGCCTGGATCCTGCTGTATAATGCCTGGCCCCTGCTGTAAAATTTTCTCGCTACGGGGCTGGTATGTATATATGTATCTGTATTTGTCCGTGTGTGTGTGTGTGCTATATAGTGAGTTTAGAGAAGCCTCAACCACAAGTCATCTTCTTCCTCCATTGGCTCTTACAGCCTCATTCCCTCAATCATACCCTGACATCTACGCCCCGAGTCTGTCTGCATGTATATGTTTTGTTTCAGTGATGTTTTACTTGCCTGCACACAGTATATGTGTAACATAAAAAAACACTCAGAGAAAGATTATTTATATGTACATGTATATACATATATATATATATATATATATATATATATATATATATATATATATACAAGAGACCATCTGTGTTTTATCTCGCAATCTATTTAGCCACTTCATCATTACAGTATTTTATGTATATAATAACAAAGGACCAGATTTAGGTAACTACAGGCCTAAAGCTTGATTCCCAAAAAAAATATGAAAAATGCCATAATTTTGCGAACAAACTGACACATTGTATCACCTGTGTACTGTATTGTCCTCCCACACGTCACATTTATTTAGTGGGACGGATGGCCGAGTGTTGTAGATACTCGACTGTCGACCTGAGAGTCCTGGTTTTGATCCTCGGTAAGGCCCATGTAATTTTTCCAGGTGAAATTTGGTCCAAAGTCGTCCCACAAGTCCACCCAGCTTTAAATGGGTACCTGATTTTTGTTGGGGGAGTAAAGGCGGCTGGGCTTTGTGCTAACAACACAATCTCTTCATATGCATAGGTTATATAACAGATGAATTCTACAATTAATCTGCCCCGATGGCCCGTTAGGGCTAAGGGAACTTTACTTTTTTTTTTACATTTCACATGCCTCAGGCCAGTCTCCATAAGGTGCAACTAGTTATTCAGATTTCAAGCCGTTTTTTAAATGAATGTATGCGGGTGTCCATGCTCATCTTGTTGTTAATCTGACATGATCAACATTTTAATTAACACTGCTCTCACCCTCAGATATTGCAATTATCAAATTTCGCTTTGATTGTCCTACTATTGTGTTTAGATCGATAATGTTTCATAATTTTATTGTCTTTTTTTTGTTTGGTTTTCTTCCCCAGGTTTGGTTCAAAAACAGGCGCGCCAAATGGAGGAAGCAAAAACGTGAGCAGGAGGCTGCGGAGAAACGCGTGAGTGACGCAGGCAGCTCGTCGTCCACGACATCTCACCCTGTGAGCAAGTCCTCTCCGGACGTCCGGGACACCGGTCGATGCGCAACTACGTCGTGTGACGAGGACGACCGCGAGGACTCCATCTGTGTGGATGGGGAGGACAACCCGGACATCGAAGATGAGTCAGCTGACCGATCCCCTGACTCGCGACACGGAGTCAGCAGGGCAGAAATTCAAGGGTACCCGGCTGTAAATTTGATACCTGCGCAGAGCTCGGCGCTCGACTTGAAAAGATTTCACGACGACGGTCCAAAGCAGATTCGAAAGGACGGAAATAGTTCCACGGAAAGTCACGAAGATTACTCGGAAGAAGAATTATCTCCGTGAGAGGTCACTGGTAGTGTTCTTTCACTATCTCTCTCTCTCTCTCTCTCTCGTGACCTCTGAATATAAACAGTTGCCCCAAATGGCACATCTTCTCGCAAGAGACCAGAAAACATTTTCAAGACGTAATTCGCAAAACGAATTATGAAATACTTCTTCGAAGTTTTTGTTTGAAAATAACAAACAAACAAACAAAACTGTTTCAAGACGTGATTCATGATACGAATTTAGAATGGTTCTCATCTTGTAATTTCTTGGAACATAACAAACACATAAACAATCCTATATTGGACTTCACCTGTGTAGAGTTTGACTCAAGGATTTCATACTTTTTTTAACCATAGTATCTTCTACGTCAAGCTATTAAAGGCAAACAGTCAATAGGAAAGGCTGTTAAGTCATTTATTAAAGGCAAACAGTCAGAAGGCAAGGCTGTTAAGTCATTTATTAAAGGCAAACAGTCAGTAGGCATGACTGTTAAGTCATTTATTAAAGGCAAACAGTCAGTAGGCAAGGCTGTTAAGTCATGTATTAAAGGCAAACAGTCGGCAGGCAAAGCTGTTGTGCCGTTTATTGCTGTAAACATGCTAATAAATCGCTCACATACAAATGAAACTTTATCAGACTTATGTCATGGTGGACGATTTGGGAAAGAAAATTCTGCCCGACTGATAAATGTCCACTGAAAAAAAAAATATGAATTTGTAAATTTAACTTTAATGTCTAATTTTTGTTTCAAGTTTTGTTTATTAAAATATAAAAAAACAACAATAATTATTCCTCTTTTTTTTATTTTAAACTGACTATATTCACATAAGTAATCGAAAAAAACTTGAAGAAGAACCTTTAAATAATATTTAGACCACTGATCAAGAAATTTTACGAAAAGAACCTTCGTCATAATTGTATACACGCAACAGTATTCCAGTTTAAACTACAATCATGAAAAAATCGGATCAGCCCGAAACCAAAAATAACCTAGCCTACTGATCAAGCCTAAGGGGATATAACTCTACGCAATGGTTTTGCAGGGTACAGCTAGTATATATAATAGCCTGCTAGAATTTACTATTAGTGGGATATGTGTATGTGTGTGTGTATGTGTGTGTGTGTGTATGTGTGTGTAAATGTTTGTCAAGTCCCTGCAAGAATGAGATGAAATCTCTTAGATTCCTATAAACCACTTGTGGGACTGTTATCATCCCCTTCCTTCATCTCCCATCCTTGCCCGATAGTGCAATGGCCGTTGGAGGCACCACGGGAGATATAGCGGGGATTTGAGCCGTGTTATTGGCAGATTTGTTGCCTATAGTAAACCCAGAGGCTAACCTCAATTGACTATAAAATGACCAAGGCTTTGATTGAAGGGGGGGGGCATTCAGATTATCATCGATAGTAAGTGGGGAGGCGTGGGGTGGGGTGCCTGCCATGTGTCCGGCGGTGGCCCTGCCTAGCTAGCTACATTAATACATACTTAATCACATGCCCTACCAGTCCAACAAGATTTCACGCCCCCCCCCTCCTCCAAACTTATGTACTCTTTTACTCAGTAATTAAACTTAAACAGGCTGTGGATAGATAAGAATGGCAGACATATACAGACAAACAGACAGATAGACAGACAGAGCCGTCCTTATAGCTAAGCTAACTACGCCGCTGCCAAGCCCCCACCCCCTACCCACCCTTTCTACGCTTCTTTATCCCCCCCCCCCCGCGTCCACCGGTTGGGGACGTATTTCTCGCTAGCAAAAAGGAGCCTTGGGTATTAATTTCGCTAGAGCGAAGCTGGGCCCTTTTCGGGGAGAAAGGGAAAAAGGGGTGCCCCACTAATCAGAGTTTGCCAGGGGCCACAAAGTTTCCGCAGTCAGTCCTGCTAAACAGTTTGAGACCTCCAGATGTGTTGCAACATAGATTTATTCATTCAGACAGGATAGATTTATTCATTCAGACAAGATAGATTTATTCATTCATTCAGTCTATTCAGACAAGATAGATTTATTCATTCAGACAGGATAGATGTATTCATTCAGTCTATTCAGACAAGATAGATTTATTCATTCAGACAGGATAGATGTATTCATTCAGTCTATTCAGACAAGATAGATTTATTCATTCAGACAGGATAGATTTATTCATTCCGACAGGAATATTTTATTTTCACTGTTTATTTTATGATTATATTTACAACTTAATTCAATGTGCAGGCTCCGGCCATTAATAATTCCGGAGTTTAAACAAAACAAAAATAACTACCAAGAAGAAAGATAATAAATCTAGTCTTACATTGTTTGGCTATAAATACCAACAATGTTTTTTTAATAATAATAAAATCAAACACCTTTCTCTCTTCCTCCCCTTTTGTTTGTCCGTGTGTTTGTCAATAGAATAGTGTCCCCTTTTTCTTCCGTTTGACACAATAAGACAGCGGTAAGACTTGGTCGGGACATCATTAATGAATCCTGTTACATTCCCCCCCCCCTCTCCAACATCCCCCCACCCCCAAACCAACCTGCGATCAATTTGATGAAGTGTGTGTGTGGGGGGGGGGGGTAGTACAGGACCATGGCCCCCGCTGAGTTCATGATTAATTCATGGACAGTAACAATGGTCAGTGTTGTTTCTTCTTCTTCTTCTTCCGCAGTATGTCAGTTATGTTCTGGGTCAAAGGTGGGCAAACTAAGGCCCGGGGGTCCAAATCTGGGCAGCCGGACTATTTCATCCAGCCCACCACTCGTTTCAGAGTAAAACATAGCTCTAGTTGTTGTTGTTGTTATTGTTGTTATGACGTTTGCCATTAGATTATACAGGCTGCCCTTGGTCTGGTCAGCGGGCCAAATTTACGGGCCCAATGTGGCCCAAGACTTAAAAAATAAAAAAATAAAAAGGTTTGCTTCCCTTGTTGATGCTTTGGGACGTGGTGATGGGGTGGGGTGGGGTGGGGGGTAGAGGAATAGACCTATGGTGGAGGGTGGGGGTAGAGGAATAGACCTATGGTGGAGGGTGGGGGGTAGAGGAATAGACCTATGGTGGAGGGTGGGGGGTGGGATAACAATGCTCACAAGTCTACCCCGCTTAAAAAGGAATACTGCACATTAGTTGG